>JAPFTB010000199.1:0-90867 GCA_030779245.1 Fusarium sp. MBC 438 | reverse complement strand
AATATATATTACGTCTTATATATTATAAGCTTAATCTTTCTAGAATTACTTTTAGTAATTTTTTAATATAAACATAACTTTTACTAAGACCTAAAGACAAGGACTTAGACTACCCCTAAGCTAGGACGGACTATAGATATAATCGCTATCTCGCATTTACTTTTTATATACGATAAATGGAGCAATTGTGGCTAGTTTCTCGCATGTCTCGGTAAACTCTCTGACCGGACAAGACTGAGAAATTATCCCGGCCCCAGCCTGCGTCCACTGGCGATGTTCATCCTGGAACACGGAGCGAAGAACCAGTGTGGCCTCGAAGTCATCAGATGACGGATCCATCATGATGACTCCTCCAGAATACAGCTCCCGCGGACACGACTCCACACATTCGATAGCCTTCAAAGCCGCTGGCTTTGGGATGCCCGAGGCCGTAATGGATGGAAACAGCACGTTCAGAGCATCCCATCCATCCTTGCCAGGTGCGAGCGTCCCAGCCACCCGTGACCCTAGATGCTGCACCCTGCCTCGCTTTCGCACCGACATAAGATCCTCCACTGCCACGCTATCAATAGAACAAATCTCTCTTAGCTCCTTTACAGCTTCCTTGACAGAGATGACATGCTCTATGATCTCCTTTGGATCATTCTCGAGCTCGTCTCTGAGTCTTTTGCACTCGGCCTCATTATGATGACAAGCGCGAGTACCTGCCAACGGTTCCGTCGTTACTTTCCCGCTCTCCAGTGACATGATAAGTTCTGGGCTAAATCCAGTGGATTCAAAGCCACAAGACTTGAAGGAGAAACTTCTTTTAGGTGTATTCAGCTCCCGGCCTTTCAGTAGAGTGGATAACATATCCACCTGCTTTGGTAGTGTAATAGCACGCGAGACGATGACTTTGGTTATCATACCGTCCCTAATCTTTGAGAGTGCCGTATCGACAGTGCTGGTATATTCAGTCGCCCCTTGAGAGATGTCTTTCGAGCATATGATCCCTTCATGTGGTCGAGTTACAATTGACGACTTCAGTGAGTCAACAAGGTGATGAAAGTCCTGGCCTTGCTTTCCATGAATGGTGACAATATCCGATTTGACTGTGATCTGATATTCAGGGACCATCAGGCTGAGTAAGGGCCAAGTCCCAGGCGTGTAGGGTAAGCCCCGAGCATGGGCAGCGTAGTTGAACCCAACATGGCCAAAGACTTTCATTCCAGTCCTGGAGTGTTCCGCAACAAAAGAGCGTGCAACCTGATCGAGCGTCGACAGAACCGGGGTTTGAAGTTCTTGCCCGTTATTCCAGATTTTCGCGGATTTCCCAACCGAGTCAACGACCAAAGAGGACTGGCAACCCAAACCAATGTGCCAGCACTGGTCTCGTTCGTAGGCGTAGTAGTCCTGCCTTGCACGGGCAGTCAAAAGACGAAAAATCAAGTCAACACTGGATTCCACATTTGAAGGGACAGGAAGCGTTTGACTGATGCAATTCTCAATCATGATGACCGCAAACTAGGAGTTGTAAGATTGTAATCAATAATGTTTTTCTTTGCCGGCTCCAAGTGTGAAGAAGAAAGAGCATAAATGCATTTTTTTTAGGACTTGGGTCTGTCCCAGTTTTATCATGCTTGCAGTCAAGCTCTATCAGTTTGATAACTTATTGTAAATTGAATTACTATACCTATGATGTTAATGGAAAGGGTTTGTTGGGTGATGCTACTGACCGACTTTCCTAATCGCCCGCACATCCGGGCCTTTGGTCCGGCATGCCTGCTGCCTGGGGTCATCATGACGCATGGTTGTGAATGGGTGCGAATAGAAATATCTCGAATTACGACATTTTCAGTTCAGAGATCATTATCAGGTTGCGTCATGATATGCACCTGAGGTCTGTGCCGTGCCGCGCCGTGCCGCGCCGTGCCGCGCCGTGCCGCGCCGTGCCATGCCGTGCCGTGCTGATCTTCCGGCTCAGTTAACCAATCGAGGGCCGGGCTGTAACCATAACAAAGAACAGATCTTCAACACATCATGACATCATGACCCGATATTAACAAAGCGAGCCGTGCCGTGCCGTGTGTGAGAATATCTCAATCATCTGACGAGCAGGTCGTGGAAAGCGAGAGACTAACCAATCAAGTCAATGTGCGGAGGTTTTAGGAAGTAGATCAAGTCACGAGGGACATAGGCTGGGTAGATGTCCGGTGGTAGTAATGATTGATTCAACCAGTCCAATTCAGTAGCACAGCCTCACAATGAATAACCAAGCTGTTTTATTGCTACAGTCCGAAACTTTGTTCGTATTTCCCAGTATCAAGTAGGTCATATTCAAACTGCATAAGGCTTTTGTGCCAGCAGGGAAACTGGACCCCAGTTGTACACCAAATCGTCAGTTCGCGAGGTGATAAGTTTGTCCAATCCCTTCTCGCAAGTCTGCAGCAGAGCGTAGTCTGCGGAAGAGCAAGTTCTTTTCACACCAGCCAGAATCTCTTTCAGGGCCATCAGGTATGTATTGGTACAAATTTGAATCAGTCCTGGTGCAAATTGGCGCTCTTTATTCTCGATAACGGTTATGCCACAGGACGTTATGGAAGATGAGAGATGGGTGACCCAACTGTATTACAAGTCAGTGGCCAGTATTTCAGTCGAGCTTTGCCTAGGCAAAATTACCTGTAGTCAAGACCTGCTGATACAAAAAGCTCATTGACTTGAGCCTCAAATTCCTTCCCCACCAAACCTTGAACATCTTGACTTTGTAGATTTGCCTCCTCCCACTGGAGATATCCACCAGGTTCTAAAAGTTTGCATTAATTAGTATTTCCGCTGGGTCATTGCGAAGCGTGTGCTTCAAACATACTGAGCAACTTAGAGACGCTGCGGATCAAACCCTTCACATCTCTAGTTCTGAGGTTGCTTGCCCACATGCGTAGGTGCACGACATCGTACTGCCCATGAAAGGGTTCAGGTGGATCACGGAGAGAATCCATTAGGCTGAGCTTGACGTTGGAAGCCCATAGCTTCTCTGAGGGAAATTGGCCGGGGGAGATGTCGTATCCGTGGAGACAGGTAGTGCCTGGGAGGTCTTGTGCCAAATCAAACAACCATATACTAGGAAGCTGTATAAGCCAGTGATTCCGTGGCCTTCAAGTGTACCTACCCCGTGCCGGTCCCAACTTCGGCGATTCTCATATGGTCGGACCTGGGAATCGCAGGATGCAGCGTGTAATTATTGTGAAGCTTCCATAACAAGTGTTGGGCATCAAGTCTGTGTATGATTAGTTTGTTTCCATTGTTAGCTCGGCCACACTGAGGAGTCATGCCTGATAGAGTCGGAAATATCCCGGCCCAGGACGTAGTCATCATCAGCTTCCGACCTGGCCATTTTGTCGCTCCGCATACCTCGTGTGTGAAGAAACAGTTGTTGGTGAGAAAGGATCTGGTGTCCTTTATGCGATAGGAGCAAGTTTCATAGGACATGGGGGTACCCAATGACGTCCATGCCGACTGCGTAGACAGGTCGCCCTGGTTGTGGCGTTGGTGAAATTGTGGACATCCAGCGGGCGTTGCCTCTGCCAGGCCGCGTTTCATACATCATCTTAAGACATCGGACCGGGATGATGACGGTAATTCTACAGCGCCACACCACGGCAATCTGCCAGGCGTCAAACTGACCAGTCCTAGGACTTCCTGAGTGCGGCACAACTCACATTGTCCCGCTCTCGATCCCCAAAGCTGCATATTTCCTTGCTAGTCAACACTCCATTTTTCAAATGTAGGTCTGGATGTGGGAAGGCCGAAAATTCTCGGAGACATGCTGCACGTTTCTCGGCCGTTGATCTGTACACCGCTACCCAAGCTCGAGGGAAGCAGAGCACGATGATGTCAATACCCAAGCTTGCCGTCCGACGGCGTGCCCTGTTTTATGGTTTTTTTAAGTCGATGAAAGAGGAGTCCAAGATGAACGAAATGCCTAGAGGCGCGGGTACTATCCATATAATGATAACAAGTGGTATAAAGTTTTGGCATATTTCTAGGGAGGTGGACCATTTTGCAATCGTACCTTACAATTCCCACCTACCTTGATGGAGAATGGAACGAACCTCAATCAGCGGTGTCCGGGGTATGTGAAAGAACAAGATGAATGATGGAACCCTGATCACATTACTCCATGCTCCACCACATTGACCCCCATCCCAGCTTCAGATGCTACCATTCATCTACCGCATGTTTGTGGGCTTATCAATAGAAGCTGACCGAATTCAGTGTACAAGCAGGACCCTCTAGCTTCTCCTGCCCTCATTGTTTCTCAAATCCCAAGAACAGAGGCAGCACTATCCACGATCACAAACAGCCAGGAACAAATCAAGGCCATCGTTGACGGTCACGATGATCGTCTTGTTGTTCTCCTCGGCCCGTATTCTTGCTCCCTGTTGAACCCCTCCGTTGATGCTTGCACTAAGTTGAAAACTCTCATATCGTCATTCTCCCGTCATCTATGTGTTGTGCTCTACATGAAGATCGACTGCCCTGGTACTCATGCATCTACTTGTGGCAAACATGAGACTCATGGCAATTTCTCAACTCAAAACATAAATCAGAAATTACGCCTCATGCGACAGCGTCTTCAAGATGTAGCATCTCTGGGCATACCGATTGCTTGCGACATCAATGACAGCATTACCTACAACTACATAGCGGATCTTATATCATTAGGTATCAGTGATCCGACGGTTTCCGGCTCTAATTCTCACGCAGAGCTTGTGTCCGGGCTCTCATTTCCGGTAGCGTTTGGAGTCGATGCCGAATTAGGGCTCTCACCTGTTCTCAATGCTATTGAATCTGCCTCTCTAGGTCACCATCACTTTGGCATCTCGCATGAGGGGCTCGTGGCTATTTCTCGAACACGCGGCAACAGATATGGTCTTATCAAATTGAACACAAGAGAGGACGGACTCACCAGAATTTGCACAGTAGAAAAAGCTATGGAGAACAGAGGGATAAGACCCGTCATTCTCTTAGACTGCTCCGTACACGGTGAGACCTTTTCGATGAACTGATCTCAGAGCATCTCCCAAACTACTGTTGACAAGCGTTTGTTTCTAACTGTTGTGAAGGTGTCTCATATGTCAAAAAACGGCTGAGTTGGGGAGATAACTCAGTCATTGGCGCAAAGGTTGAGTTGAGCAATCATGAGGAAAAGCAGGCCGCGGGAGCAGGGCAACAGTCGGAGGGGCATGATTTTTGGAACAATTTGGAACGTCCTTTTGAAGACCTCTGTTTCGCGGTCACCTCTCGACGACGTGCGCAAATCTTGTAGCGCTGCTTGCAGATGTCGTGGATGTTCAGCCTGGACTGATGCCAATTCCTACAGTTTAACTTCAATCTGGGATAGCATTCAAAACTTGCTTAGTCGTTCGTACTGGTTTGGATGCTGAAATAGTGACTTTGCTGACTCTGGCGCCGCATTAGCTGGAGAATGATGGGGCGGAATCGGCAGTGGATGTAGATAAAGCCTCCGCGTACTCGTAGCTTGTCGTGTACAACCAGTCCATCATAGCCGCAAGTAGTAGATAATCCTTAGCAGTATTAGGGTAAGTCAGTAACGCAAGAACTATTCGTCATCGTCAGGAATCGATAGCCCGTAGACAGTGTCAAAGTAGACTAACATCCTAATACCACTTCTATATAAGCTGCACGCTCTCCAGGTATCCGCTTCATGCAGCTCAAGCACCTATGACAACATCTCCTACTTAATTTAGGAGCTCATGTATCGGCAAGTTCATCTCAAGGGCGTAGCGTAGGAGCGTGCTTAGCCTCGCGAGGAACAAGATAACATCCTCATCATTATTGCCTCGATATCTATTCCGCGCGTTGCGCACTCACCTCTGCACATAGTCCCGTGCGAAATTGACCATCGCTCGCAACTCGTTAGCTATGAATCGGTTCCACGCCCCCACAACTTGAGACCGCGGCTGGTTTGGAGGCAACAAAGACATCTCCCACTGCTCCAAGTAGTCAAACTCTCGGCGGAGACCCCTGTTGATGTGCAAGATTCTACTCCAAATTTCATCGGCCGCCAAATAGTTCATGACCGTGATTACCTTTACAAGGGTATGCCAACTTATCACGACTCATGTTTGGCTCTTTTCAACGTACCTGGCGTAGGACTAGCAAAAACTCCTCGTTGTTGTCGAAATTGTCCAAAAGATCTTCCATCGGCCCGTCTTGCATATACCAGCATCCGCGGTAGTTAAGATTTCGCCTCCAGATCTGGTCCGCCAAATCGAGATTAGCCATCACATGCAATACTTGAAGCGATTAAGAGGGCGACTCACGCATGTCTTGACTTGGTTCAGGCCTGGGTTTAGTAGTACAAAGACCCCGCGGTTGTCACTACTTCCCAGCGTGTGAAAAATACGGCTGAGCGGCTCCGTCGGTACGACGCCGTTGTCAAACGCAGTCAGGGTCTGGCCATTTAGATGCGGCAGATTATAATCCAAAAACATGGTTCCGGTGATAAGGTCCTCTCTGATGGCGCCGCTGGCCAAGGCGGCTGTGAGTAACCTTGCGATGGTGTTGAGCTCGATGATGTGTTCGACTTGGATGCAGTGTTAGCGGCTTGGTCAGAAATTCATGATACTTGATAAAGAAGCCGTGATCGCCACGTCATTAACTTCAACAACTTACTATTCACGCCGCCCACGTTGGACGTAATCGTAATTCTAATCGGATGGACATCGACACAACCAGGCATGTTGGCAGGAATGTAAACCAAAGCCCAGATGGGATGTCCTGCAGGCCAGTCTCTTTGCCCTGCCGGAGGATACTAATATGCAAAGTCAGCGTCCATCCATCTTGCCGGTGAAAAGAAATGCGTCAATATTCATACCCGCTGGGACCAAATCATCACCGTAGATCCATCGGGGTACGTTATTGTAAATGGCCTTCGGTCACCTGGCCCAGGATCATCTGCCGCTCGATCCTCCAGATCTTGATAGACTACCTCATGCGTATCAGAACTCTTCTCGGCCCCAGGATCGACACTCCTGCGATCAAAATCCTCTATTTTTCCCTTTGAGCAATAGTCACCACCGCCTGGGCAGCAGTACACGGTGCTGCACTCGCAATGCTCTTCCTTGCCTGAGACCATTTTGTTCCAGTCGGCGAGATTGCAGACAATGAGGTCCGCCAGCTGATGGTAGCCATAAGTGGCAATCATCTTCATCTTCTGGATAAACCTGGCAAGCTTCCCCCATTCCATACTCGGGAATTCCGGTACAACTTCATCGTTCCATATCGTTTGTTGGTTCAGCGTTGCCTTGTCCTGCAACAACACATACATCAGCGAGATGATCAGCTGTATGTCGTAGGTCCCTGCGCCCTTTTCATCCCGCCTCTCCTGGAGTGCTGCCGAGTAGAAATGGCCGTGATGAGAGGTTTGCCGTCCAAAGAGGTTACCATGGCCATGTTGGTGAACATTGTGATATCTTCCCACGGACATTTCCTGAAAGTCAAGAGAGCGTCTCGACCAGCCGTCGCCCAAGCCAATACCACCAATTTCTTCGTCAATCTCACATATGGGACGCTGGACAAACGCTGCCAGCGCATCCCTCAAAGTTGAATCATGCGGAGACTCGCGTTTGGTGATTGTTGTTGACTTGGGGACGCAGCACTTGGACTTTGCCCCCCGAGGCAGCCAGCACCAACGCCCTTTTCAGTGTTCCAGAAGGTGTCAATGTCGACTGTGACCCTACCGTTGGGGCAGCCGCTGCGGCAGAAGCTGTCATAGCCTTCAGGAGCACCAGCGCCGACGTTGTCGTACCACTTGCAGTCTCCCCAACGTTGATTCTCATCTTTTTTCTCGCAGCAGTACTTGCGTTCCTGCAATGTATCCGGTGTCTCGGGGCCCCAGTTTCGAGCATCGCATGTAGCACCTCCACTACCCGTGGAAGATGAAGCCACCTTTTCCAAGTCGGGAGCACAGGCAAACTTGTCGCATTTAGGACCTTCAGTCCAGAAGCACTGGTCATAGAGCTTGGCGTTGCTATACTGCCAGTCGAACAGCAGCAGACTGGTAGTTGCTGCGACAGTGCTTGCTGAGAGACCCAATCTCAAAGATGCCCTCGGGGCACTGCTGCTTACACTTGCCATTGTGATGGGGTGTCTCCCTCTGGGGGGCAGCATAGTTGATGAACACCCTCGAACCAACCGTTTTCATCCATCATGTACTCGTTCTCGCGGGCTTTGTCGTCCTTGCGCAACATGCGGATCCAACCGGATGGGCACGCTAGAAATGGTCAGCAGTTGAACGAGCATATCGATTCCAAGACTTACACTGCCCACAGTTAGTCCATTTGCATTGGGCATGCTTGGTCTCCTTCTCGTCCAAACCATCATCTGTGACCGGCTGAGGACCTCCTATACCAGACCAGACTCAGAGAACTTGCGACCGGCAGCCTTGCCAATGGCCTTTGAAAAAGTGCCGTCTTCATCATCTTGAGATACAGCCCAGACCATAACGCCGCTTAGACACTGCTTCTTGGCAAAGTCGACCTTCATCTTGAGAGTTTCCTCGTCATCATAGGCAACCCAATTGTGATCGTCAAACACGAGAGTCTTGACGGCGGCCTTCTTTTCGAGCTGGGGTTCTGCGTTTGTCCTCTTGATGGCGTCCATAATCTCAGAGTTCATCATGACGCTGACTTCGTTGCTGCACTTTTGTGCTCCAGACTCGTAGCGGCATCCAGGCGTACGTACTTCCAGAGATGGACTCGCATGGCCAACATTGCTTGATAGGCCAACAGTCTTGGCAACGTCAGATGGTGATTGCTAATGACCTGTCTGTCGACAGTTTCCGGCTCCTTCTAATCACTCTCTTACTTCCGTGCTCAGGAGCAACCACTCACGTCTTCAATCCCTTTTTTCTCCGACTATGATCAGAAATGTGTCGAAAAGGGCAATTGTCAAGATCGCGCAGTTGAGGTTCAGCAGAGCGATGGCTTGTGGATCTACAACCTCTGCACCAAGGGCACTCTCGCGATGGTTTCGCCATACAAGGGTAACGCAACACTTGCCAAGGACAATATCAATGGCTACCTGTCATCCATACTGGCCTGGCTCGAGGGAGCCAGTGAGGTTTCTGGACCTCGTCCAGTTCCAGGATTCCAGCTATACACTGGAGACGGACTGCGGAACGTCGACGTACCCGACGCGTGCAAGAAGGCGTTGAGCTCCAAGATCATCTGCGACCAGTACATCACAAGGTTTCAAGAGCCATCTTACAGAGGCTCACCGGCCAATGAGGCTCTTACTGAGTCCATCTGTGGCAAGTCCTGTGGCGAGTCTCTCGCAGATTGGTTCAGCGGCGTCGAGGCATGGTGCCATGGGTGCAATATTTCTCGGCAGCTTCCCACGACACGGGGAGGACGCATGTGGGCTGGAGTGAATGAGACATGCGTCAAGGATAGCAAGAAGGGAGAGTACTGCAATGGTAAGTGATGAGGTGACAAGCTCGCTTCCGAAGCATCTCCTAACGCGTGCATACAGACATCCATCATTGACAAGTTCACTGAAGTGGATAGAAGCAAAAACTGGTCTTTCGACGCTGCGTCTCATGACAGAAAGCCCAGTATCGTCCTCTATCTCACCCGGAGCACAGTTGCCAGCAACATCGCTGCCCAGCGTAGCTTGATTTCTGTCGCGTAGGCCAACAGAACCCGATAGATGGAAAATGCTTTTGTCGATATATCAGCCTTGATGATCTGCCCAAAGACCACCACTGGAACTTGGACTAACGACGCTGAGAACATAGCCTAGGGCTTCTCTAAGTCCCAAGATTTCAAGCAGTCTGTTGCTACTATCCAGTCTCCCACCATCAACGGCACATTCAGGCTCAAGTCGCGAGGACCTCCAATCTACTCCAGTGGACTAGTGTACCCGGTTCCAGGGCCAGCGTGCTGCTCGCCCTGGAAATGTACTGGTAGGAGCAGCTCCCAGTCGCCCTCGCTGAGGTGCATCTCAGCATTCGTGGCACACCCCTCGATCTGTACAGCGTTAGAGGACGGGATAAGAACTGGAACTCCCGACCCTGGGTTGCCATTAGTGGGAATTGGGACATGGTTCGGGCTATTGCTGGACCGTACGGCCTTATGATTTGGAACTACACATCGGCTGTAGACGGCCGCCCCTACTTTAGCGGTACCACAGTCATTTTCCGCACTGTCAACCAGGAGTCTTCATACTCTGAGACCTACGGTACCGTCATATTAACCAAGGATGGCCCTGTCCATCTATCATCCGCCCCGGGTACCAAGTCCCCATTGCCCAATTCGCGCCAGACGGGGTACCTCATGGACTTGGTGTCCCCAAAGACAGGCGAACACTGGCGCTTCGCTCTTGACTTTTCTCAGATCACGTTTTGGTTTTTTGCTAGCGAGACTCTGACCGTTGGGCAGTTTGCAGGGAATGTTTCTGGGGGTCTGGTAAGTAGGAATCAATACCAAGGGATTGCATCTGGGTCGCTTCAGGAGTTCGTCCTCTAGAGAAATATGAACCTTGTTGTAGAAGAATATAGAACTCAGTCAAGGTGGTACCAAGTTCGGGTATTATTTTCAAGACTGTCTCTAGATATGTGAGCTCATTAGAGTGCTGTGAGGCACTTGCTAGCACCTTGGCATTAGCATGTAAATATTTACTTACAAGAATCTATTTAATATTTACAGTTCCAGGGCTCCCACCGACGCCCCGTTTGAAGCTAGCATATTCAAGGACCCTCTCGAAAAGCGACAGATTGAGTTGAAGTCTTTGTGCAACTGCGAGTCTGGCATTCGCATGTTGCGGAAATTTATTCCCATCTTGGATAGTAAGAGCAGCTTTAGATAAATAATGTGAAGCAATCTATCCTCACCATACTTCCACAGGCTATCCATAATCTGGTCGACATCCATCTCGCAGTAGTTATTTATTTTCGAACCTGTCCGAAGATCCCCGCAAACCCATCTCCAGGGTAGGAACACCCACAAGCATACCACGACATAAAGTACCTATATTTAAAATAATAATGGCTACTTCGCAAAGGAATATCTAACTTTTCACTTCCTTCGTCCACTGTCCCTTGTTCTCCTCAATCCAATGCCAGAAGTCCTTAATTCCCGGATACATGTTGCGGCTTGCCTCAACATCACCACCGTAGCCGTTCTCTCTAAACCAACGAAACATATCGCCCGCAGTATCCTTCAGCACTATCTTCACCGTATTCGCGATCACACAAGGTCCAATAGGCATGGACTGGCCTGTTACTTGCTTGAAGATGGCGTCGGCCTCGACCTGGGTCAGCTCGTCGCCCGCGATGGTGATGGCGGCACCCGCATGTGCAGTGGGATCCAGGAAGCTACGGGCTGCAAACCATCCAATGTCAGAGGTGGCCACAAACTGGAGCTTCTTTGTGCCGAGCTGTTCCCACATACGGGCGAAGCCCCTGCCGTGGATATCGGCAGTCAGATTCTCGAAGAAGGTGACGGGTCGCAGGATAGTATAGGTCATCTGTTGCAGACTGAGTGTCGCCTGGGCGATGAGGTGCTTCTCGATGTTGTACTTGGCCGCAAAGTTCTTCACATTGGTTGGGTCAAAGTTGGACTTGACCGGCCCTCCACGATCGCCCGAGGCATAGACAAAATGCTGTACGCCGTGCGAGACGGCGGCATCGACCATGGCCTTGCCGTAGCGCTCCTCGTCGTTGGAATTGACAAGCACGCTGAAGACACCCCACACGGGGCCGACCTGGGCAAAGATGGCAGAGATGTCAGAGAATTCACCCTCGACCACCGAGACGCCTGGGAGGGCGGCCAGTCGGCGTGCACCGTCGCTTGCGCCATTGCGGGTCACGCCAATGATGTTGAACGAGGCTGCTTGTGTAGAGGCGAGGATACTGCTGATGACGGCGCCGCCTTGTTTGCCTGTGGCGCCAGTCACGAGCAAAGTCTTGTGCGGGAGAGACATTATTATAGAGACGATGAAATGATGTAGATAGAATTGATGGGTATTGCCCAGAAGCCAGGGCTCTCATGCATATTTATGGGAAATTTATGCGACAGAAGCACTTGGTACCTAAGTTATGATGCGAGGCTGTTGCGTTTGCGGTGCGAAAACGACGGGTTGATCCTCCTCCGACGGGCGAGACTAATGGGCCGGCTAGGTAGCTAATAAAAGACTAAGAAAAGCATGAAGCAATGTTCTCGACTGCCCTGCTCTGTTGGCATGGTAGGATTGTTCAAGGATCATGGTGAGTGCGTAGCGGGGCAATTTTCGCCCGAGTTGAGACGCGATGCGAATGCGACGGCACGACGGATAATTTAGCGCCTGTCTACTTGGCTATGCCTAGTTTGTAGTAGCTGCTTGACACTGGTACCCTGAAACATCGAGTCTAGGCGTTGACGGTTTCAAGGCGACACCTTTTCGGGTTGGGAACACTGGTGGTATGGGTCTCATTGTTGGCATTCCGTTGGTTAGGGAGAACTATCAAGTCTTGATACTATGCTATAAATGGAAACCACTGTTTATTGTTTCTGGCTGTATCAGTCTCAGGCAGACCCAACAGCCGACCACGCCTCGACGACATCTGCCAAGGTCCGATCACTGCCCACATTCCCCGGGAAAACAACATACGGAACCCCTCGATGCCGGCTTGTTTCCTCATCACATCTCCACAGCGGAACCCCCGGAGCGGCTTGGCCAAGAATCTTTGCCCGTCTCATCTTTAAGCCCTTTGTCGCGGCATCTGAGGATGTGATGCCTCCCTTGGCGATCAAGTATCGTGGTCTCACGTTGATGGCCTCTACCAATTGCACTAGGGCTTTTGCGACCCGTGATCCAATACGGAGGGAGCCAAGAGCGTCGATGCCCTTGATCAAGGATCTTGAAGTCATCACCAGAACGTCGTGGCCTTCGGTGATCTTGGCCGATGCTCGCTCGGCCGCAGCCTTGACCACGGCATCTGCCGCCTCTACGGACGCAATCAGCTCTCCAACGTCCAGCTCTATCACGGTAATCTTGTCTCCCCTCCGATCTCTCAGAACTGCCAGCTGCGCCGTGGTCTTTGGTACATAAGAGCCAGCAACGATTAGGCCGCCCGGTGAGTTTGCGGTGTCTGTAAATACACCAAGGTCTTTGAGAGTTAGCGGCTGGATGCCCTTTATTCCCAGCCGCGACGAGACAAAGGCTGCTCCAGTACGGTAGAGGTATCGCCTTCCTAACTTCTCGGCGTCCAACAGACCTGCCACAAAGACATGCATATCTGACTCGGCTGCTGCGTTGACAATGAAGACACGGTTGGAGCAGGTCTCGACGGAGAGGAGTTTCTTGGCTACCCCTGCGGGACCTCGCAGACGGATATCCTCGAGTGTGATTGAGATAAAGGAAGACTTGTCGAAACGACCTCCGCACTTCTCCATGACGTACTGACGCAAATTGGCGTTTTTGTATCCAAACGTTGCATCTTGGGCAAAAGGTGTCTGGCTCACGGGCACCAGTATGCCATCTTCTTCGATGTAGTGGACGTCGTCAATAGTATACCGCCCACCCTGGAAAAAGAATGGGGCAATAATCCACCCATCGAACTGACCGAGAGCTTCTTCTGCAGCTTCTGGCTCCTCAGGCAAGTGTCCACGGAGAGTAGAGTCCCCTCGAAGCACAACTTCAAACGCCTTCTGTGATTTCTCGGCAGCGATCCTGACATTCTGGCAGATCTCAGTCACCAGGGCCTTGGCTTCGCTCGAGGGAAGAGCTCGCGAGTTGGTCAAGATGAAGAAGCCCGTAGGGTTCATGCTAAACTCTTGTTGAAGCGTGTCAATATCCCATACTGTGAGGACATTAATGTCGTGGCACGTCTGCGTCCCTGTCGGGTCGTCGTCAAGCACGACAAGCACGGGGACTTGTCTTTTGTGCACAATGCTCTGGATAGTTTCGATGACGTTGTCAGATAGAGCTGGCGGGAGCGCGTTGATCGTCTCCAGCGCCGGCAGCCGCCCTGGAGGACTGTTTTCCGACCTGTCCTTGCCTCTGGCGCTTAGCGCAACGGATATGCCTGTCAGCTCCCACAGCCTGACAATGCCAGCGTCAGACTCCTTTGCCCACCCATGGGCTGCTCCAGATAAGTACAGGTTATGAGCAGCACAAGACATGGGAGCAAAGTATCCCAGCCGCTTCGTCTCGTCCAGTACGATCCAGAGGTCCTTGATAAAGATGGCCAAGGCAGAATGCGGTGTCCAGTCTGCATCAAGCATCTGCGGAACTCTGTTCTCCAACATCCAGCTCCAGGCTGCTGCATGGCCAAGAAGTTCAAAGACATGTCTTGTGTCAAGACCGAGGCGAGCTGCGAATGCCATAGCTTCGGCGGCTGCGGCGATGTGGCTTCCTGCAAGGAGTTGGTTGATCATCTTGACAGATGATGCAGCGCCAACGCCTCCCTGTAGTCTATGAAGATTCTCGGAGACGCCCGTCATGGCGGCGAGGGGTCCGTTGATCTTGTCGATAATTGGATCATCTCCGGATGCTATAATCTGTGCATTTCAGTTAGCCCAAGCAGGTAGATCTACCGTGTCACAGAAAACATGCCGTAAGAGTCCCGTTCGCAGCCCTAACAACACCGCCGCTGACAGGCGCATCAACAAGTGTGATGCCACGCTCGAGCCCGCTCAATTGAAGCTCGAGTTTGCGAACAAAAGAAGGAGGTACGGTCGAGCAAAGCACCACGATCGAGTTATCAGAGAGAGATTCGGCCGCTGCACTGGATCCAAAAAGAATGTCCTCGGCCTGTTGCGCACTCTGAACCATCAGGACAAGGACTTCGACTCCTTTAGCTGCCTCGGCAGGCGATGCGGTGGGAATGGCGCCGGCTCCGTTTGCGGCAAACATGTCAACAGCCTGGCTGAAGATATCATAGCCGCGCACCTTGAACCCGGCACGGACTAGTGATGAGGCCATGCCTTGTCCCATCGCCCCCAACCCAATCATTCCAATGCTTGAGATCTCAAGCGGCGTGGTGCTAGGGGTGAGAACCTTGCGATCCACCGTTTGTGATGCTTGTGCCTTGACGGCATCTGGTGACTGGGGCAAGAACACACGGACTAGTCCGGCATCATCTTCAGTCCCGTAGCCCTGGCCGGAGCCTGAGATGTATAGCTGCTCAGCTGTCGACGCAAGGGGGAGAGGGAACTGAAGCGTTCGAGCTGTTGACATGACAATGCCCTGCGTAGCGTTAGTCATTTGATAAAGACGGCGTCGACGTGTGTAAACCTGCCATGTCCTTGACAAAAATATCGAGAGCGGACAGAGGGGTCCAGTCCCCATCAAGCATATGAGGCACACGGTTCTCGAATGCCCAAGAGTTGCCGGCAGCAGTGATGATGACATTGTAGACCTCTCTAGTGTTGAGGCCAGCCTTTACAGCGAGGCCCATAGCTTCAGCCGCGACGGCGATGTGGATGCCCACAAGGAGTTGGTTGACCATTTTGATCTTGCTTGCAGCGCCGGTGCCGCCTTCGATGGTAAACAGCGTCTCGGACATTGATTTCAGTAGCTGATCTGATCGTTTCAAATCCTCAGGGCTTCCTGAGGCGAAGATAGTCAGGGTTCCTTCAGCAGCACGCTTCGTTCCTCCGGAAACGGGACAGTCTACTAGAAGCACGTCTGGCCTACCGGCTTCCGATAGTCGATTGGCAATTGAGTCGTAGAATGCTGGTGGTATTGTTGAGCAGATGAGGATTATGGCGCCAGTCGGCAGGCCTGTGAGTGTCAACAACCGGTTCTTCTCCTAAAGCTTCATCACAAACCTTCAAGGGCTCCATCCCCTTGGCGGAAGAGAATCTCCTCCACTTGCTGTACGTTGGCAGCCATGATGATGAAAAATTGGCTACCCTCGGCAGCTTGTTTTGGTGTCTGGGATGTGTGACCGCCCTGTGCCGCAAACTTTGCAGCGCTTGGTGGGAAGACATCATATCCTTTAACTGAGTACTCCTTATTCTTCAGAAGATTGCATGCCATTCCCAGGCCCATGGCTCCGAGGCCAACGAAGCCAACTTGAATCATGATGGTATGGTGTGGGACGTGTTGGATACAGAGGAAAGACAGGGGGTGGAGCGAGCTTGGGAGACGCCGTAGAGCAAGAACTGCTGATGAGGAAATTCTCTGAGTTGTCTTGAGCGACAGCGCCTGTCGGCTCAGAAATACTTGTTGGATTTGCCCTCTCTCGTCATAGCCGAGCCCCATGCCGATGATGGCCTCACTTGGCTCCTCGAGCGGACAGAAGTCCGCGGTGTTCCCTCCGCGCTCTTTCCCTTTGAGGAAAAGCGCCGCATTAAGGCTCAACAGTAGCTAGCGCTAAGCAAGGTCTGACTCGCAGCTATCCAATCATGCCTCCAGAGGCCCCTGTCCCTCCCACTCCTACAGTACACAAGGTTCCCCATCATCTCGCTTTCCCCATGGGCACTCACGACCCCGGATTGATCTTGCGGGGCCTAGGGGCCTCGCCCCTTAGTGTGGTAAACCGTTGCACTATATTTGGGGTCGCTGCTGTCTCGAAGTCTTCTCTTTTCTACCACCACATCCACCTCTCACTCTTCTTTCTCTCCTTCAGATCACGGCTAGGTCAATTGGCGAAATGACCAACTCACTCGACAAAGTGTCATCTGTTCAGATGAAGGAGCATGGGGAGCAGCAGGCCGACAACGAGCTCCAGCAGGAGCTACACAACTATGTCCCCCACACGACAGAAGAGAAGAATCTCGTAAGGAAGATCGACATGTTCCTGATGCCAATGCTTTGGATCATGTACATTTTGAACTACGTCGACCGAACCAACATTGTGAGTAAGCGTCGTCCCGATGCTTGTCAATTAATAAGTTGACACGACTATCCAGGGAAATGCCAAAATCGCCGGCATGCAGGACGACCTTAGCCTCACAGATGACAACTACGCTTGGGTCCTTTCCATATTCTTCTTCGGATATCTCATATGCGAGGTTCCCTCCAACATGATCCTCAGCCGCAGTCGACCTTCCATCTTCCTCCCTGGCATAATGCTCGTTTGGGGAGCTCTAAGCGCCCTCATGTCCATTTCAAAGAGCTACGGTGCCCTCCTTGCCTTCAGATTCATTTTGGGCTGCGTCGAAGCCGGTTTCTTCCCAGGTGTGCTGTATCTGCTGAGCTGCTGGTATACGCGGGCTGAGTTGGGTACGTTGCATCCAGGATGGCTGAGCCTATGCCATTCATAAGCTTACTTTGTATCTAGGAAAGCGCTTTGCCATCTTTTATACCGCCGCAGTCCTATCAGGTGCCTTCGGTGGCATCTTGGCAGGCGCCATCACGTCGAACCTCCATGATGCGCACGGCATAGCTGGCTGGCGATGGCTCTTCATCGTTGAAGGGGTGGCTACTGTGGGCGTTGCTTTGATCGCCTTCTTCGTCCTCCTCGACTACCCCGAGACATCGAAGCGGCTGACGCCGGCCGAACGCAAGCTTGCAAAGATCCGCATTGTACATGATGGTATCGCCTCGGGAGGTCAGAGCCACCAGCGCCTTACGCATTGGCAAGCTTTTGTCGCCGCCGTCTCGGATCCGCGAACATATCTGTTCATTGTCCTTTTCATGCTCGATGTTGGTGCTGGCACCATCTCATATTTCATCCCCACCATTACTGTCACACTTGGCTATGACACCGTCACGGCTCAGTACATGACGGTCCCCGTCTACGCGGTTGCCTCGGTCTGTCTTAACATCACCGCCTGGAACTCTGACCGCACTCTTGAACGTCAATGGCACATCACTGGGGCGCTGGCTCTTGGCTTTGCATGCAGCGTTGTCTGTGCCGCCGTCCAGACGCCCATTGTCCGTTACGTCATGATCTGCTTCATTGCGGCTGGCATCTGGACTGCGCTACCCCTCATTCTATCCTGGACTAGCGGTGTCATATCTCTGCCTCCAGAGAAGCGCGCGATTGTCTTGGCCATGGTGAACGCCTTTGGAAACTTTTCGAGTGTCTACGGAAGCCGCATCTGGCCCACGAAAGACTCTCCGGCATACCATGTTGGCTTTGGTGTTACGGCTGGCTTTCTGGGCGCAGGCATGGTTCTCGCTATTTTGATTCCCATGCTGTGCAAGATGGTTAACTGGAAAGGGACTCAGGCAGAGAGGAAGCTTGCGGCCCCCGCCCAGGAAGAGGGACACTAGGACGGGATGCTGATAACTGTTGATCTTGGTGACATCTCTAAACCGCCACGGTCTTGGTCATTTTTTGCACGACAAAATCGACATCAAAGCCATTACCGACCTTTAAGTTGGGTATCCTATGACTGCCGCCACAGAAGGTTATGCTGGTTAACGGCCTTCTGGCTCAGCTAGACCATCAAGGGCCAGGTTTTGACTACATTGAAGAACACATTATCAACACGTCATACCTAGCTTCATAGCATCATAGTTCAATGCCAATATAGTGACCTCTTTTAGCTTTTCCACTGCCCGCAGCAGAAGACTCGTTGTACTGGTTTGCTGTGTTTTAGAGCGTTGGGTTTCAGTCCCGCCTGTGTTGATGCCTACATTTTTGTCATTGTGGCTGTTTGGATAACGTGTTTTTTGTCATAGTCGAAGGCCAGCCCTTGATGGCATAACCGAGCCAGAAGACCGATGGAAGCATCAGTGACTGCATACTCTCTAGATCTGCTCTCACTGAGTTACAGCCTCTAACTGGTGATTTCTTTGTTCAAGATGCAACAAGATAGTTGTATCAGGCTTTCACAGAGCCATCTGGTAATTCAACAAATCGAGAATACTGCTTTGTGGATCCATCCCATCCCCGTTGAACCAAGCCTTCCAATCCTCCCCGTCCCAGAAGGTATCTTCGAGCCACTGCATTCCTGCGTGCTGAATGCTTTGATCCTCCCCATTTGGCACAGAATACTCGGTTAGTGTCTTCAACATACTGCTAAGTCCCGTCTTCACGTAGTGGATTACGTGTCTTTCACAATGATGCGTATTGTGTAGCAGGGCCGTTGTCCTCTCAACAACATTGACCACGTCCGTAGTGCTAATGTTGAGTCGAGCTGAAGTCCATTGGGATTGCAGCTTGATGAGGAACAGGCACGCGTACGTAATAGTTGTGAGGAGATACAGAGGCATTCCTAATACGGCCTTTCGCATGTCTGGATCGTCGAGTATCAAGTTCAAGGCCGAAAAGGCACTCTGGATGGCGTTATTGATAAGGCCTCGTCGTTCGGTTGACATGGTATACTCCTCGGATGGCTTTAATCCACGGAGACAGACTGAGAATAGTTGTAGCCTTGCGAAATGATAGTGCAGAACAACTCCTCTGGAAGGATATTGGGACACATGTTGATCCGGAACTAGAGAGCTGTGAGATCCAAGCAGGCGAGTGATCGCTTGAGTCACTTACCTAGCAGCTGCTCCCAATGGTCTCGCCAAAGGCCCAGTTCAAGATCGTACTGGCAGAGAGACCCAAACTCGTTGTCGTTGACCACCCTGGAGCGTTCTGAGCCAAATGTTTGCGATATACGACTGAGTATGATGAAAACACTGACTTGACTGTGAAGTCGTAGGTCAGACGTTGTTGTCATTGGTGCTAGGAGAGCACTCTCATGACTGGTGATTATGCCACTCTCGTTTATCATCGGAGGCCGGCCGTATGCGATGCTGAAATGATGATCGCAAACATAGAGGAGGTACCAAAGTCTGGCTTTCTCGAACTCTTGGGCTGTAGCGTTCTCAAGGGTTTCGTTGGTAAATTGATGGAGATTTAACTCGATGGCGATACGGACAGCGAGGCCAGATAACTTCCAACTGACATCGGAGAGCCAGAATGCGCCGATGCAGAGACCTCTGACGTCGTCGAGAGTATGGTATCGAGCAAAGACCGAGTGGCTCGTGAGCTCAAGAAATATGGGATAGCAGATGTCAAACGCTGCAGCACCGTCGTGAACATGCAGTGCAGTCACGGTCAGAATAGCTGCCGTTAGAAGCGTAGATGAGGCCCGGGCTGCCTCGAGGGTAGTGTGAACCAAGGCGAGACCACCCCAGAGATACGCGTTGAGGGTCTCGCGAAACGTGGAGAAGAGAAGTTCGGCGTCCCGAAGTTCGAGTTTTCCTTGTGAGATGAAATCTGATTGCAGCGTCCCACCGGTAGGCAAGGCGGCGGGGTTGCTACGGATGTTTCGCAGTTTGGTCACCTCATAGAGGCTTGCCATTGGAGTGTTGAGAATGGGCTCCTCATTTCGACCTTGAGGCGCTGGATCTGCAGAATTCTGCCTCGTCATTGCCGTGACATCCCCAGGTCTCACAGATGAGGAGTCAGGGTTGGCCACTGATCGGGCTTCTGGCCTCGGAGGCGGCAGTCGCAAAGACTCACTGCGACTATCCGCGGTCATATCACCAGAGGTTGAAAAGCCATGGTCGCTCAGTCGTGGTAGATTCAAAGCGTTCTGGACTTGATTCATTGCCTTCTGCAGCTCTTGAACCTGCATCTCTATCTCCTTCTTCCACTGGTTCTCGTCGTCAAGTAGGGTTTGCAGGCTCTTGTTGATGACGCATGGCAGCTCAAGGCGTGCACATCGCGCACATTGATCCTGGCCAGGTAGACTTTCACACTTGATTTTTCGATTTTGACATTGTTCACCTGAGGTGTCATCGTTGTCAGCTTGCGAGATTTGGCCAGCCGAAGAGGACAGTCAGCAACATCTTTTGCACTTACAGGCGCGGACCTTTCTCGAAATTCTCGGTTGTGAACTGGGTGCTGGATGGAACGTGTTTGAGTGAGCCTCATCGACCCTTGGCCGCTTCATGGTTATGATTATCTGAGAAGTGGTCGTTAGAGATTACGTCTCGATGCGACAGTGGTAAAATTGCCAATAATGTCGGAAAATTAGCTATTCCAGGTCCGAATCGTGACACGCCTGATGACCTATTTAAACTACTAGTAAAGTCTAATAAGCCTTTTAATTAAAAAAATATTTAAGTTATTAAAAAAGCTACAAAGGCTAAGAAGAGCTAAGAAAACTAGATAAAACTTAGAGCTATAAGTTAATAAAGCAGTATAAAAATGTACTATTAAAATAATTAAAGATTAATAATATATTAATTTACAAACGCCCTTGTTCCAACGGCACATACTGACGATAAAACCTGTCGACTGAAAGCTCACCGCAACACCTCCAGGCCAATGTACAACTAACCTTGGTTTTAACCGGAAAAGATGATGGTCGTCATGTGGATACCATTCTTTGTCCAGTTGGCTGTAGATGTGCATGACCGCATGATCAAGCCGGACACTGGAAACTACACCTCGCAGTAGAAACTTCTTGAGCATCCAGACATTTCTTTTTCAGTAACCTGACTCGACGCGAGACTGGACCTACTAAACGATAGTTACGTACCCATGAACGAGCTCGGCCGCTTTAATGATCATCTTTAGACCGCGGCTGAACGATATGTAGATGCTGCAGCTCATCGCTAGACGATATGAAGATGAGAGGTGCATCGCCTTGCTTAGAGAGACTGAGGCAGTATTAAAGAGAGGAACATGCTAATGACCCGACTTGATGTTCATGAATACCCCGCCATCTTGGGGACAAGTTGACCGACTTTAATGAGATGGTTCTGGGAGCATCAAGAAACATCTATTAATCATTGCTACGTCTTCAAGACATTTTTATACAGCCATGGCTGAAATATAGTCAAAGCCCATTGCCCTAGATGTCGCAAAAAGGCCACAATCTAATAACAGCCAACCACACTTCTCGTATCACCAATCGTAACCGTCTTCACGAGCTGTACCACCTCCTCTCCATCGATGAGGAAGAGTAGCGTCCACACACTTCCGTTGACCTGAATACCCGGGAGAGTAGTATTCAGCTCCATGCGCGTCTGTGACGTGCTTGACAATGTGCGCAACCTTTTGAGATGTGATGATACCCAAATCGAGAGCTGAGCCTTGGCCTCCTCACCTAGCCCATCCATAACTTTGGTCTCGATGCTGATGGCGATGCTTACCAAGATACGGTTTGTTGATAGAAGCCCGGGTAACGTCCCAGTGGGATACTTTATTCCCAAACGGCTCGAGCGCGATATCAAGCAAGGGTTCGTGAACACGAGCGTTCCAAGCTTGCTCGGTGAGATTGAGCAGGGCAGCCTCGCGTGACCGTTGGGAGATTCTCTTCAATATCTTCACCTCCGCCGTAGCGCCCCATTCTTCTGCATGATGCTCATTGGCTCACAGCGCCATGTCATAGAAGGTTTCGTTTGTTAGAGCTGGCTCCAGAGGAGTACGGTCGGCAAGAATACCCTCTCTGGCGGAGCGTGGTGCTATACCACGAGACTCTGACGCATCCTTTGCGTTGTGAAATATGTCAATGACATCTCCAGTCAACTGGGTGAGCGACTCTAGGATGATTGTCTCTATGGGCTTTTCGGCAAGGTGAAGATCGGTCATGTCATTAACAGGGCTGAGAGTTCAACTAGACTTCTTACTTCCGGGGACGGGTCCCGTTTGTGTAGAACCCGTGACGGAACTCGCGGCGCCCATGGGTGGGCCATCATCGGCTAGGGAGCGTTCTGACAGCTTAGTGAGTGAAAAGTTGGGCTGTCGGAGGGCGATTGAGGCTTCTAGGCGCCGTTTTTTACTTGGTGAAGGTGGTCGTGGCGCAACATTCGAACTAGCTGTAGAAGACAGTTCATTGCTCGATGGGGGAGACACCATCCTGGGTATCTCATCCGGCCGCTTCCGTTTCTTTGATGAGTCCATGGGAGAGGCGGACAGGATAGATGAGAAAGTCTCAATAATCCACGCCTCGATAAGGCCACGGTCCATTCTTAGAATGAAAGCGAGAGGAGGGGATTGCGTGATGTTGGCGTCTCAAACGACTCCATTAACGATTGAGACGCGTATCAGTTAGCGCCCAGATGATGTTGAAAACAAGGGGCTGATGCACGTGACATGACTGTTGTGTTCCCCTACCTCTAGTACCTTTATTAGCCACCTTACTTTTATGGCTCATACCCTCCTTTGGAGATGTCGCAAAGTAAAAAAAAACAGTTACTGTGAACACTCGCGACAACCACCCTCGGCCCGGCGCGGTAATTGTTGATTTTTTGGTATCGGGAGATTTTCATCCACACCGTTGAGCCTTTGTGCTATTATGAAACATCAACGAAAGTCATCCCTTCGAGTACAATCTCAATACGATGCTCCAGCGTCACGCAAGACGCCAAGGACTTGTTCCTAGAAGCGGACGCCAGCATCTTGTACGGGTGAAAACTTGACTTTGAGATTTGATCTCAGGCGTCTAGGGTATCATCCTCCAACAAGAGCACCATGACATCCACTACGTAGCTTTACCGTCCCACGGCTAAAGACCTGTACACCTTGGTCGAGCGAGAGCAGACTTTTTTTCTCATGATTCAGACTCGGGATTGGAATGCAAGACCCACAGAACTTTATCTATTTCGCCTCAATAACGATCCAGATTGATGGCTTTATGTGAGCATCCGATCGTAAAACCGTCTTCGTCTGGACATTCATTCCATCTGATTTTCATCAAAAAGACCCATGACATACCTGTTTGATGGACTGCTGGCGCTTGGCGCCATTGACCAAAGGTAACTAATTGCTACCTCTGCTTGACACGAAATGACCAATCGAATAGATTGCATCTTACCATCAATAAGTCGGCCAAATTTCACGGCTAGGAAGCCAGCATCTACGTGTAACTCAACTAAACATTGACATCGCCCCAGACTTGTACGTTCTCGAATCAGGGGCCAAGACACATTGTGCAGGCATCTCGGACGCATCAGGTTAAAGCATCAACTTGACTCGACGCAGGACAGCGCAAATGCCATTCTCAACCTCTCATAGGTACCTCGGTGACGATGGAAGCGGGACCTGGTATTGTGAGCAAAAGGCTCAGCAGCATGCTGAACATCAGAGACTTTTCAATCAGCCTCCCGGATCGAGGCGAAGGGCTGGTGAGACATACTCTGCTTGTAGCGCTCTTGGTAGAACGCGTGGGAAACCAAGCGGCTGGTTGACCATGATGGTAGTTTTGAACTTGACTTTTCCAAGGGCCAGGCAGCTGAAGAGGCTCTGACTCCTGACCCAAAACTGGGCACACTTTTGATATGGAAAAGATGTCGCTGGGCAAGTGTTTGCTTCTGAGATTCCGATGTTGCAAGACTCTTTTCTTCATGGTCATTTTTAAGAGGGTCAGCATCCGCGCCCCTATAGCAATTGTTGGGTGGCAATATCGCCACCTTTGCACGCTGTTTGCATGTCTTCTGCTTGGGTTTTTACCTGTCGTTTTATCCTGTCGGTTCACATTCGCCTTCAGCAAGCAAGACGGCTCGTCATTAGTAGGATGCCCCAATGCTTAATGATAATAAGGCTCACAGGATTGTCTTTATTTTCGTAAATGATGATATTCCAACAAAGACTTCTGGTAAAATCTCTTTCGACCTACGGCTCTGGGCACCGATCGCCTCCCTACCTAACAAAGAAAAATGTTCATTCTAAGAAGAAAATACCACGACCACGCTTCCGACAGCAGCTCGGAGACCCTGCGTGACACCTGTGGCATCGGAGCTAACAAAGCTAGATCCACCACCGCCACCAGCAGGAGAGACAGTACCGGTGTCCTGGTAGTTCCAGGCCAGCGTAGAACCACTTCCACCGCCATAGTAACCACCACCACCGCCGCCTGATCCACCTCCACCTCCAGCAGATCTCGGGGTGGGAACGCCATCTCCGCCGTTATGACCCGACCCTGAATTTCCGTTGCTGGCTAGATCCTCGTTTCCTCCATACGTTCCACCAGCACCAGGACCAGTGCTCGTACCACCACCTCCTCCACGCGCAACAGAATAGTAACCACTTGTCCCAGTATTTCCCTCACCAACAACGTAACGGGAAACGCCTTGTTGCCCTTCGGACCCAGCGTTACCTCGATTGTCATCGTTATTGGTTCTAATGGCGTTTCCTCCTGAACCCTGCACGACACTACCTCCTCCACCACCGCCAGCGACAATGATGTCGTTGCCGGCAATGCGGAGGACTGATGCTCCACCACCTCCACCACCTCCGTCGGACGCAGTGCCGCCGTTTCCGTATGGGCTCGTTCCGGCAACGCCTGTATCTCCCTGGCCACCGGCAATCCCGACTACCGTCTGTCCAGGCACCACTGCAAAGGATCCTGAGATCAATGCTCCACTTCCTCCATTATATGGCACCACGTTTTGACCGCCCTGGCCACCTGCAATCTCAAAGCGCATAGTTCTAGCACAATCCGGAACCACCCATGAGGTCTGTGTGCCCTCTGAGCCACTGGCTGACACGGTTCGGGTTTCCGTGACGACACACGATGATGTACTGGATGTGGTAGACGTGGATGAGAGTTCTGAGGTCGTCGTGGATGTGGTAGGCACGGATGACGACTCTGACGTAGTAGGCGTGGCAGGTACCGATGAGGATTCCGATATCGTGGTAGATGTGGTGGGTATGGAGGAGGTGTCTGATGGCACAGTGGATGTTGTGGGTAAAGATGGGAGTTCTGATGTGAGACTGGCCGAGGTAGTTGGCTCAGTAGAGCTAAGTGAAGTACTCGGAGAAGGAATGACAATAGCAGTACATGTTCCAATAGTACAGTCCGAAGGAGGCGGGATAGTTGTTGGAACGCAACTGTTGGTGCCAGTGCAGGACGAGATAATCGTCGTCGTTGTAACTGGTGTAGTCGACGGAGTACTAGTGGGAGGGGGAATGACAATAGCTGTGCAAGTTCCGACAGTGCAATCTGAAGCTGGCGGGATAGTTGTTGGGATACAGCTCTCAGAGTCAGTGCAAGATGAGGTGATCGTTGTCGTCGTAACCGATGTAGTTGACAGAGTAACAGTGGGAGGGGGTATAATGATGGCAGTGCAGGTTCCGGTAGTGCAATCCGAAGCTGGTGGGATAGTTGTTGGGGTGCAGCTCTCAGCGTCAGTACAAGACGAGATGATCGTCGTCGTTGTGACTGATGTGGTTGACAGAGCATCAGTAGGGGGCGGTATAATGATAGCAGTGCATGTCCCCGTAGTACAGTCTGAAGCTGGCGGAATGGTTGTGGGAACACAACTCGACGTTCCAGCACAGCGCAATATGACAGTTGTTGTGGTGACCGTGGGAGGAGGGCTGGTTGGTGGAGGGATTATAATAGCGGTGCAAGTCCCGGTAGAACAGTCAGAGGGAGGCGGTATGGTTGTAGGAACACAAGTCGAAGTGCCTGCGCAACTGGATACAACTGTCGTTGTGGTAACTGTTGGGGTTCTGGTACGAGGGGTGATTATGATGGCTGTGCAAGTCCCGGAGGTACAATCAGAGGGAGGCGGGAGCGTTGTAGGGATGCAACTCGACGTGCCCACGCAACTGGATACAACCGTTGTGGTGGTAACTGTGGGAGGGCTAGTTTGAGGAGGTACGACAATAGCTGTACAAGTCCCGACAGTGCAGTCAGAGGGAGGTGGAATAGTCGTAGGGTCACAATTCGACTTGTCAGTGCAACTTGACGTAACTGTCGTCGTCGTGACACCAGGAGGGTCGGTTTTTCCAGGAGGTACAACAATGGCTGTGCAAGTGCCAACCGTACAATCAGACGGAGGCGGGATAGTTGTTGGAATGCAACTCGACGTGCCAGTACAACTAGAGGTAACCGTGGTCGTTGTGACACCGGGAGGATTGGTACTTTGTGGAGGGACAATAACAGCCGTACAAGTACCAATAGTACAATCGGGTGGAGGTGGTATAGTTGTAGGGATACAGTCTGACGTCCCAATGCAACTAGACGTAACCGTCGTCGTCATGACACCAGGAGGGTCGGTGCTTTGAGGAGGCACAACAACAGCCGTACAGGTCCCAACAGTACAGTCTGCAGGCGGTGGAATAGTCGTGGGGTGGCATTCCCCAATGTCGGTGCAAGGATGGGTCTCAGTGATTGTTGTGGGAGGCGGGGAGGCCAGGTAAATGATAACAGTCGGCTTCCCACCAATCAAAGCCGGGACCAGAGTCGTAATACGGGGGACGGATCCGGTGGTAGTGACGGTAACGCAATCCTCGCAAGGAGGAAGCACACCTGTCACAACAGTGCGAACACCACCAGCGGTGTCGGGGGGAATAGTGGTACAGAACGGAGTAGCCACCGTGGTTGTGATTGTGACACAGTTCTCACAGGGAGGTGATTCGCCTGTGTTTCCGGGGGCATATGGCTGACCAGGGCTACCCCCAGGAGACCCAGGTGGTACCAAAGCCCCGGGTTGATAGGGCTGGCCGGGGTGATCTGGAGCCGGGACTCCAGTCGATCCCGGGTATTTGGTATAAGTTCTTTTTCGTAATGTCAGTTACTTGGAAGAGTCATCGTGCGTGAAGGAAATGTGAGTTCTTACCTGGTACCCGTGGAAGTTGAAACCTTACCATCACAAACGATTTCGTATGGCTGGATTTCGACAATCTCGACTCCTCCACCAGGACAGGCAACTTGACCAGGAGCAGCAAGCACAGTTCTCAGCAGGCTGAAAACCGCACACTGCCCGGAAAGGGACAGGAGATGCATTTCTTGGGTGTGATGTAACAAAGCGAAAGTGTTGTAGGTCTGTAAAAGAAAGTCAGAGTGGTTGTATGTGCGTTGTGGTGTGAGAGGATGAACAGTTGGCGGACGCCAGAGCTATGTTATATAGATGACCATTTCTAACTGCCACCTGCATCAGTCTCTTCCAAATGCATCAATATTAGATGTTCATTCAGAATACCTGACAGAAAGCAACATTTCTGCACCGGCCTTGGTTCGGACACCACGCGATACTGATCGCCGATCCCACTCCTCGCCTAATCCTAGCTTTAAACTTCATTCTTCAACACATCAGTTCCAAGAAGCTTACAGAAACGCCGCTTCTAGGTACGGACTGGGCAAAACTGAGCCCCGCTATGGGCATCCGAGTTGTCATATTCACTCCCTGGGGACATAGGCGAAGTGGTCTCGGTCCGAATGGCTACTTGACATCTAGGGATAGTCTACGATCCGGATTCAGCAAGTTCTTAGCACCACCTGTTATCTCGGCTACAGCTGTTCTTTCCATCCCTGTGAGCTAACCCTCAACCACTGACTGACATCGGCGAGAGAAAGTCTAAGTGATAGTGCATATGATGCACTGCCTTTGGTCCGAAGACCATGGCAGCCAGGTTTGTGGGGCCTCTATCTCGGCGATCTTCATAGCCATCATCGCTTACAGAGGGAGTCAGACGGGGTATTATCCCCCACAAGAATCCACATCTTCATTCCTTATTCCGGCTTCTTCTTTCAGCTGCGGCTATGTAGAAGGATACACACCAGTCCCTCGAGCCCTTCCCAAGTTCTGAGAGTAACTTCATCCGGACAAGGAATCTCTTTTCCTGACGATTCCTAAATTCACGTCGTGGAGCAGATAATCAAAGACGCTCTGATCTCGGTGAAAAGCATGATCAGCCAATTCCAATACCACGTCTTCCGTGGATCAAGTTTGCGCAATGTTAAGGGAAATTTGGCATGGCTCCTGTCATCGAAACTGCGCTGATTATAAAGTAGGGCTAGGATTCTCTACTCGGAACAAGACAGAGCCAATACTACACAAAAACTTTCTCTCTTTCACTTTGTTCTTGTTAGATACCCAACAAACATCACTTCTCCTCTTCCCAAATTCTTTTCGTGCCAGACGCATTCAACTACAATGAGGCATTGGTCAGCGTTCATTCTTGCCCATCTTCTCAATGGAGCAATGGCTGGAGACAATGATCAGGCCTCAAGCTGCGTGCTCACACGTACCCTCCCAGTAATCACCACTGAAGCTTGTCCTGGAAACGGCCATGGCATCGCGACAGCCTTCGCACCCACCGGGACTCAACCTCTCGTACCTGATTCCCCCAACCCTGGTGAATCAGGCGCTTTCACTCGTTCCTCCCATCCTACTGGGACCAACTCCGGCCTGGGCCTTCCAAAAAATTCTAATGCCGCCGATCTGGGGCCAGGAGCCGTCAGTCCCGATACGCCCAGTTCCTCTGAACCAGAGTCTCAGTCTGGGGTTCCCAGCCCCGATACTTCTGGAGTGCCTGGAACCAACAAACAACTCGACAGGCCTGAACGACCTGATACTCCAGAGAGTCCTGGCTCTGGCTCTGGCTCTGACTCTGACTCTGACACTACCACTGCATCCGACAGTACAGAGACTCCTGTTGTTGTTGGGTCTGATGGTTCTTCCATCCGCATTGATCAGGGGATCATGATTTTTGCTGGACTTGTTGCGGGCCTCGGTCCAATTGTAATCAGCTAGACTCAAAGGGGTTTTTGTTTCTTTGTCCATGGATCTTGCGGGGACAAAGACACCTGGAGGATGGCAATCTACGCTGTTTCCATATTCCCGGGGGGGTGGGCCTCTTTAGCTGGCCGGGACACATTCAACTGTGATGACAAAGTCCAAACTCCACTCATTTTATGTGTCTTCAAGCACTATCATTCCCTTTCCATAGTTGGCTTGTTATTAATTGATACTCAAGTCGGTATTGAGACACAAAATCCTGTCATGTAGATCAGTCATTGTTTAATCATTTTCAACGTGAGACAATATTAATTGGATGACAAGGACCAACGATTGGGCAAAAACAGCCAAAAGCCCCCACTAGAACAAGCTTCGTTGCACCCTCTTTTCGTTATCTGATCGACCAATGTCCCTCAACGTATCCACTGGGCTAGGGGACTTTTGTCATTCTGTCCTGTTGCGTGGGCCAAGTACAATTGAGAAATGACAGACTAACATCTCTATAGGGTAGTATCATTCTCTACTGCGTAAGATGAGGTGTCCGAGATCTGGTCCAAATGCGAGTCTGAGTGACAGACAGGTACTTCTCTATATAACGATGAAGAGATCACGAGAGTATAATAATGACATGGAGCAGATAGTCGTTATTTCCTTCATCTTCTGAATTGAGAAATAGTTGGTTTACTTGAAGGCCGGTTTCCACCCGATGGACTGATCGTCTCAGTTCCCATACAAAGAGAATCGTCTCACTGAGCCGCGTCTCCGGGCATCCCATTGTTCCCCATCTGAGCGTCCCAGCTGAGATTCATCTCAGAAAGTGGAGGGACATTTGGTAATAAGCCACAGCCTCCCTCTGATCACCATTCGCCGGAGACGGTGTCACCTGGGATTTCCTTGGTGCCCTTCAGCTGATATCCGGATGTGCCGGAATCACGCTTTTTTGGTGATACATCCGAATCGATGGACTTCCGCAGCCATTTCGCGAGTCCAGGCGGATTGATCCAGAGCGAATCATCAAGATCTGATGTAGGTCGGTTACGATCTCAAACGTGGAGACCCAGGAGCGACTGCAGTTTGCAAGCAATCAACCGTCATGGCATGAGGGACACAGGCAATTGGGCAAGGATTAGTTGTCACATTCCTGCTCAGCAAATCCAGCATGATTGCATTCGGTATCAGCTGAGGAGCACGGCTCAGGAAAGAGATACCGCCAAGTGATTTTCTCTGGTGTCGTTTGGGCACTAAGAGTGAGATCGCTCGGTACATTACCTTGCGGGCTGATCTTTTGACATGGGGACAAGCTGAAATTTGGTTCAGCGTTGGTGATGTTGGAGCACACTCAGTATCGAACCATTCTGCTCGATCGAATCATACCAAGGTACATCATCAAGGGTCCTAGATTTTGACCGAGACGCTTGTATGTCGATTTCTAAGAGTAGTAAAGTCTCGACAGGCGAACTGCTCAGCCTCTGGGCGGGTAACGTATAGAATGACAATATTGGCTGATCCCAGGGGTCGAAGTGGGTTCTCGCATCATCTACCCTGGCACTCACCCTGGGTTGAGAGGTCGGTGCCCATGTCGATCGCGGCGGTAGACTCGCTTGACCCTCGTATCTTTGCCAGCCGGCAATTGTAAAATGACAGGACGCCTCCGGAAACATCTTAGATAGAGCCGAAGGATCTGTCACATGTGTGCTAGGGCTTACGATGTCTCAGACTACTTTCTGTTGTGAATATGAGAAACACGTCTTGAAAGGCCCGATAAGTGTCAAGGATCGCCGAGGGTATATGACAGTTGAACTAGTATGTACTCGGAATGCAAGTCGTCAGGGTGCTTCTGAGATTCTTAATACCGTGTGGGCCAAAATGCTCTCGCATGCTCGTGTACCCATGCGAGATTTCCATTATTCACGTGTCATCACCCAAGGCCAATAGATAAACTCGCCGCTCGAGGTTTAGGGAAACCTCGCCAATGCCCCCATCCTTTTTACAAACACAGCAAATTGCCTTCTCGTTTCAGTCAATCAAGCCTGAATAACCTCTTCATATAACTCCTCTTCTCCCCGCCTGTTGCTCGATGCTGAGCTAGCAGCTGCAGAACATCACTAAGATACTGGCCATAATCGTCATTACCTCTTCTGTTCTCATCAGATCCATGCTCCTTGACCATGGCCACAATACCAGGTTGTCGTACCCCACGCTCGAGAAGAAGACTGAGTGATTGTAACCTCTGGGAGTATGAAACCTTCGGCAAGTTCGGTTGGTCGAGAATTGCCAGCACTCCAGGAGCACTATATGCTACAGGTCCAAAGATGGCCTGCTCAAGCAAGGCTACGGAGCGCTTCTGGGACACTGGGTGGAAAGGCGTAGCCTTGTCTTTAAACGCATAGCGAATGTACGGGACAATGGCAAATTGTGCCGTCAGCCCATTAAAGGTATTCGCTCTCACGCCCTGGGTTTTCATAGGCTGGTACGATGCCCAGGATAGCTTGGCAGAAGCATCGGTATCTTCCAGGCCGATGAAGGTTGTGAACATTTTTGCAACCGCATCATGAAATCGATCAAGGGCAGTAGCCAGTGCTGTATCTGAGATGACAGCGGGATCAACTTGAGAGGCGTAATGCAGTCCTTTCGTTACATCTTTCCAGAAGGCGATACTGCCCGGGAGGAAGAAGCGTTCGGATGGTTCCCAGTTCTCCGCTTGAATAGCTTCTGCCTGAAGGAGACAGTAATGAGGATCGAAGTCCGGTGGACTCTCGGATTTGAGTTGCTCCCAGACACGCGTTTAGTTGATCCACTCTGCCGCCGTTCGGTGGAGGTATTCAATAGTTTGTGTTCGAGGTACGAGTTCCAGGATGCCCCTTGTACGGGCCCCGAGTCTGCGTTTTACAGACGCTTGTACCTTGTCCCTGTCTAGAGACTGAGTGTGGATAGCGGTTGATCCATTCCTGGTCTCGTCAGAAAGCCAGAAGGTCATCCAGTTGAGTGGTTGGAAAGCCAGGACGTATAGCTGCAAAGTTGCAGATACTTCAGGCAGGAGTCTCCTAGGAATCGCTGCATAGATGGCGTCGTATAGACTCTCGATCTCACTTGGCATCGTGTCGAGAATCGTTTTGAGGTGTGGTAGGCTTGACCCATCGACAAGGTTTTCTAAAAGTGTTTGGGTAACCAGCGCAGTCCAAAGGAAGACACCCTTGGCCTTCTTCACAATGTCTTCAAGCAGTTGATCACCACCACCTCTGTACAGGTCGTTCAGCTCCTGAAACGCCACCACTCCAAGGAAGTGGCCGCGAACAAAGGCCTGAATATCGGCATCAGTCAGAAGATGCATCTGCAGCCCCGGGCTACCTGCGAAAGCGTCGCTGAACTGTGGCCAAGGTCGGCTAGCAACACAGACTTTGACGGTTCGGTGAGCAGAGATGCTCTGTATCCTCTTGCATAGATCAACGGGAGCAATGTCAAACTCATCTAGACCGTCAATGAAGAGGATGAGGCGAGGGCCCCCTTCCTTGAAAGCCAGCAGGCGCGCAAAAGATTCCTCCAACTCCCAAGTGGTCCAGGGAGGGAACGATCCGATCTCACGAACTGCGTGGAACAGGGACCAGCGTCGTGGGCAGATATAAGGCGCCATATCAGGGCTCATGGTGAGAACTTGGTGAAGGAGCGTGCGTAACAATCCATCGACTGATCTTGCCATCTCCGCTCCTGGCTTCCACGCATAGTACTTGATCTTGTATAATGGAGATCCTCGAGCCCACTTCTGTAGGTGACCGTCCAATGCTTCATGGTGCAGGATGAACTTCATCATGGTGGACTTGCCAGAGCCAGGCTTCCCCGTGATCCAGTAAGGGAGACCAGAGTCTCCCTCGAGCCAATCTGGGAGACTGGACCACATAGAAACTCCTTGCGGCGAAATCTGTGGGCTCCTATCAAACACCCATCGAAAGGTACAGTCGAACGTCTTGGCGATCGCTTCTTCACGATTGTCCATCGAGTCGAAGCTCAAGCTGTCACAGATTATTGACTTGAGTTGGCCGGCTGATAGGTCAGTCTGCTGCGGGAAGGAGGCCAGAAGGGCCCGGTCGAATTTCCAGTGAGGACTCCAAATACGTCTTACGATCTGAGCAGTCAGATCGCTCTGTCGAATGGAGTCAGCAGCACTTTTCTCGGCCGTCTTTTTGTTTTCGGCTTGTTTTTGCTCCGGGCCCACGTATTCGCTTGTCGTTAAAGCCCGAGACACCATGCCTATCATGACGTCTAGCTTCTTGCTGAACTGGTGCTCCCAGTCTTTGGTGCTCTGTGCATTAGCCCTAAGAACGGTGAGCAATATGCCTGATATAAAGACAGCTTGATCTTTGTGACAAGAACGTACCAGATCGACATAGTTGCGGCCATCATCATTCCTTGACGCACCTTCTCGAGGCGTTCACTGATGTCCATGATCTCTTCTCGCTGCCACCAACTCTTCAATGCTGCTCGGAAGCATTCTCCCGCCGATCTTGGTTCAAATGATCCAAGCCAGGCTCGTTCAACCGCTTTCTTGTCCTGAGCTAGTTCGGATTGGAAGGCGGTGCTAACCTTGGGCAGAACTGTAAGGATTTTGGAGGTGATGGCGTCGCACTCGCCACAAAGGCGAAGCAACTCTTTGTCGGCATCCTCTAAGCTAGAATTGCTCTTACTTCGAGATTGAAAAGCCTTCTTCACGCCTGTGGATAGCCGAGAGAGATCTGATGAGATAGCCGAGAGATTTTGCAGCTGGAGGGTCTGGCCTGAAGCAGAGCGGTAGATTTGCCATGTCTCCGAGAATAATCGTTGTCCAAAGTCAACAAACTGTATCGTTGCGGCCACTACCGACAATATAGATAGAGGATCCATCTGGACGACTTGAGGCGGTCGGCCGGTTTCTATCTCCACGGTGCTCTAAGGTGGTGACAGTTTTGGGAGATGAGGGGGAGTGATTTGCGGCTGAATCAACCCCTGGTCTCACACTCATCCCACCTGTCTCCCCTGCCATCCATCATCACAGGGCAGCTCTTCCCAGCGGTTTAATGATGCACAAGATGCTCTATCATTTGGCTTCTATTTGAGATAAATGTCTGATCAGTACTCTCGTTTATGAAGCAGATTGAACCTCGTCAGTGATTTTTCTTCACCCAAAAACCGCAGAACGTCCCTTCTTTGAGTCGTGGCCAGTGGACAATCAGCCCGTATTCTGTGACCTGTAATCTGTAATTGTGCGCCTGCAGGGGTTAATCTCACTCATTTATTGGTTAATGTCTCACTTACAATGATTTCATTGGCTGCATGGCCAAGGCCTGTCTAGAATCCTGCATCACGCCACTTTTGATAACAGGGACATCGGCAAACGAGTTCCGGCCTCGTGCAGGGTAGAACTTCCCACACTTCAACATCATTCTTGGATGACGCATTGCACTGAAGGTTTTTAAGGACAGGGCTATATTATATTCGAAGGGTCCTGCGGTGGGTTGATTGGCTAGCTACCTTATTGCACACAGCAGATGACAACATAGTAGAACACTTAATTTAATATTCAATTTATGAATACAAACAACTAGAATGAACAAACTTGACCCCAATCCGTCACACAAGCATCACATTGATGATACAGGCTACAGCGGTTGCAGTTATCGCCGTTTTTCGCACCATCAAGCTGGCAGCATCATTAGGCGGAAACTCGCTATCCGGAATACGGCTGTTTGCCGTGATATTGTCTGGAGGCATGCAAGCAACCTCAATTAAGATCATGTTTTGATCAGGAATCTTAGCTGCCAAAAGCATGGGAAGGGGTTGCCGCACCATGGATATCGTCAATTAAAGCCATTGCTGAAGAATTGGATATATGGCAGCTTGTCAACCCAGAAAGTACTGATGACTTGACGGAACCCACGTCGGCCGTGAAGCCCACTTCAGGTGACGCAGAGGATGAGGCAAATGCCCGCGAAAGATACCAAGCTCAGAAGGAGTCAATCTTCCAGTTGGGACTCGTAATCGACAGGTCTATCGCTCGATCCTATCTACAGGCTATCCAACAGATCAGTGGGACCAGGAACCGGCTTGCGGCGCTCAAGCGTCAGATTAAACCTCACCTGATGGTGGAAGGCCATCAAGCCTACAATGAGTATCGAAAAGTCCTTCGACGTGCATCATCTACAAGGTTTCCGACACAGCCTGGATCTCGGCGTTTGAAAAGGCATATCATCGGCTTCACAACTCGGATGTGGTAAACAACTTCCCTGTGTGGGCGACGATGGACTTGATGAAGGCGATCCGGGTTAGAGACGAAAGTTATTGGTTATTTCTCGAAACGAATGAGAGGAAAGAAAATCGGGATGCCATGAAAATCTGTCGCCTCTGCATGACGAAATCAGCAATTGACAAGGCGTGGGAGCAAGAGTCGTCATCCGAGGCGGAGGATGAAGGATTCGCGGAAAAGCGAAAGTGCGTCTTTTGTGGGAAACAACACCTCATCCTAGACCCCAAAGCACATTGGAAATCATGCTTTTACGTGGTTCCCCCGAAGGGGGCTGAGAGACGATGCTTGAAGCTCAATCCTGCCATTGTTGAGTCAGTCAATGGCTCTATCGACAACAATGTGAAGCTCAAGGACAAGATTGAAAAGTACAAAATCACCTCTCGTGGTTCCCCTCTCCGAAAAAGTGTCATCTTGAGCACCACCACGCCCGAGCACATCCTGAATGACATCTCCTTTTTCACCGGGGACTTGTGCCGCTGCGGCAAGTATCCATTGTCAGCCAATGGCGAAGGTCTCTACTACTTGAAAGCGTGACTAGATAAAAGGAGTAAGCTGGTCTGAGGTCTCGAGCAGATGTCCTAAAATTATCATGATCCATCCATCACGTCGCGTGCCGGGAGTCTAGAAGTAGGGTTCTGGGGGTACATGGGCCTAAAGTGCAATCCCGGCAATTCTGTCACCGACTAATGTCAAATCCCTTTTGCTGATTCACCCAGTCTGATTTACTTTGCGTATTGTAGTTTTTCAAATCATCTAGCTGGCACATACTCCGGATGAAGGGAGCACCTCCTGGACCCTGTTGTATCCAATCAAGTTTCATTGGTCCGTATACATTACTTGCGTCATATGCTCTAATCGGACCTTGGTTGCCTTGTCTGTTGTAGCGCAACTTGAACCCTTGGGTCATTGGGGCGACCTGATCCGTCCAGCTATCTGAGTCAGTATTGCAGGCTTCATCAAATCTCCTAGCTTAGAGGCCAATCACGTTGAATGAAGACATTCGCATTATTGGGTTAGCATGTCTGTGAGATTTCCGTGTGGCATTGGGGACGGAAATATCTGTCTTTTAAGGAAACACTGGAACACCTTATAAACACTCTTGTGGCACTACAGATAAATCCGGGGATCCTCTTATACTCTGGTAGCACTACCTTAGATTGTGAGTCTTTCTATGTGGAAATCTACGGGTGACAGCCTTGCCGATGTCTTTGTTGAAAAGCAACTGTCGAATAGATTTGTTTCTAGTCAATTCCTCTGGTGTCAGCCGCGGCCCAAGCTTCGAGTTACAAGAGGGTATCGCAGGCTATAACTACACTTGCATTGGCAGACCCGGCAAGTATTTCATCAGTCGCGCCGACATAGAAGGCTGGGGGACAGAATGATAAAAGCAATACGTCTTTGCCGGCTTCTTCAAGATGATGAAACAAGTGACTCTATCTTTGTTTTTGGTCACGTCGGACACCATGTATATATCCGAAGGGGTCACTAGGATACCACAGCAGGGTCCGCTCAATACTAGTCATTGCAGACCCAAAGGACTTCCTATCACATCCATGATGCCAAGCGATGTCGACGTCAAAATCCCGGAGGACGTACGCACAATGTTAAATCTGAGTAGTTAATATTCAAGGCGTCATCTACAGGTTGAGACGAGGAGGTGAGGTAACATTTAGGTCAATGAAAAAATGTAGTAGAAAATAGGAAACTGAAATGGTAGATCCGCGGTGCCCATCTTGGTCGATTGGGCACTGGGGAGACAGAAGTTTTGGCGGGGGGTTACCCCTCCGTGAAATCTCTCTAGGGAGTTTTATGCAAACATCGGTGATGATCTTTTCTTCCAAATGATTGATTCATTTCTATCTCGCAGGATCGAAATCCAGGCTCCACGGATGAATCCAGTTGAGCGTTTAATAACGAGTTTCACACCGACAAAACCTCATTAGGCTTCCCTATTGTTCAAGCTATCGTGTAACGAGACTATTCCGTCAAAGTGGGTTTCATTATCGTTCTTGTCAAGGAAGGCCAGGGCACCTTCGTATTTGCCACAGCATCATTTGCTTCGTGTTCTCATAGAAACTCGCAATTATCTGTCGTCCAGGCCTGATGTATATTTTCCAGTTCCAAGGGATATCTATTCTCGGGGGTTGCTTTGATGATTTACACTTGTCCCTATCAATAAAATACCAATATTCATGTCATCTAACACCTATTAGAGGAGTCATCCCGATTTTCATAGTAGACCAGGTCCTCCTTGACATTGTGACGAAATTGTTCTTCCTCCTCTTTGAGTTGAGCCTTGAGTATCTTGTCCGCTTTCCATACCGGCTTCAGCTCAAACAACCGGTCGATCTTCTCAAGAGGAATGCCACTTGTTTCAGGAATGAGGAAAAAGGCAAACAGGAAGGCAAGGAACGACAGCGACGCAAAGAACATGTAGACACCATACCCCATGGCAGCAAACATCTGTTCAGTGAATCTTGATACCAGAAAATTAAATAACCAGTTGCTTGCGGTCGTGAAGGCCTGGGCCAGTGAGCGGAAACTTGGGTCAAAGAATTCCTGATCAAGAAGAATTAGTAGGTGCTTTTAGACAGTGGATAAAAGAAAAACGTACAGAGTTGATGACCCACGGAGTACCGTTCCACGTTGGAGTATACACAGCGGTCCACATGTAGAAAAAGAAGATGGCAGCAATACCACTACCAGTCAAGGTCTCTTGAGGATGCTTGGTGGGTTCGACGACGTAGATGTAAGCACCAATAACCCACATGCAGATCGAACCGGTGATACCACCGATGAGCAATAGCTTCCTTCTTCCAAGCTGGTCAACGAGGAAAAGCAACCAAATAAAAGTCATGACTGCCTTGATGACACCAAAGATGCCAGTCATGACGTTCACAGTGTCGGACTGAACGCCAATGCTCTACAAATGATTAGCATGTTGCTGTCCCGGGAAATGACAGCACACTTACAGAGAAAATGGTAGGAGAATAGTAGTTGATGGCGTTGATGCCCGAGCCGTTCTGCCAGAAGAAGAGCATGCAACCCAGAAAGAGACGCCACATTATGTTCGGGCGCTGACCCAGGGCCTGGAAGGGTTTCCACAAGCCAACACCGCCGACTGCCTTCTGGGCTTCAAGAGCCTGGTCTATGGCTGCCACCTCCTCGGTGATGTAAATGTCGGTAGGAGATAGTTGCCTAATCCAGCACAGGTTGTCCATGGCTTGCTTGCGGAAGTCATGGAGGAAAAGCCAACGAGGAGATTCTCGGATCCAGACGGATCCAACAAAGAGTAATCCTGACGGAATTATCTGGATAGCAAAAGGAATGATCCATTGTTTATTGCTTTCGGGGAGGTGTTTTTCGACGCCGTACTAGAGATTGAGCAACGATTAGCCTCCAAAGAATGAACAAAGGGAAAGACTGCGTGACTTACGTTGATCCAGAAGCCAACCAAGCCACCAATCTGCCACCCAAGCTCGTACAAACCTACGAGTCGTCCTCTGATAGCTGGTGGCGCAAGCTCGGAAAGGTAAATGGGGATAATATTCGAGGCAATACCGGTGCCCAGGCCCGACAACACACGTCCTGCATATAAGATACCAAGGCCACGGCCTCCATCGGCACCGCATTGAAGGCCAGCTCCCAAAGTGAAGGTCGCTGACGCAATTGCTAGACACCACTTGCGACCGATCCAGTGGCTAAGAATATAAGTAAGAAGGGCACCGAAGAAGGCACCAGCAATGAAAAGCGAGACAATGTTTTCGCTGATGAGGTTGCGTTGCTCGGTAGTCTTTTGATCAATGCCAAACTCCTTCTGAAAGGAATCGAGTGTGATTGTGGTACCGATGAAGGCACTGGTGTAACCAATCATATTGGATCCGCATGATGCCACGAGAGCGAGGACATAAACCCGCCAGTTGTATACAACCGGAGGCGTTGGTCGGTCTTCGACAAGCGTGAGAAGACCCATGACTGGTAGGTGAAGAATAGAACAAAGAGGGAGAACAAGTTGGGAAAGGTAAGAGCCAAGATGAATTGGTGAGATGAAACTGGTGCGACAAGACGACAGATATGGGATGGAGACGATGAAGCTGGGGCCCCAAGTTTTGCCCCAGGCTCCAGTCAATGTGGGCATGTGGGTGAACGAGTAAAGACTTGTCCATCATCTACGTTACAAAGAACTCTATCTTCTGGGGCGGTAAGTGACTCGAACATGGAGCTACGAGGCGGAGAGCTCGGAGGGATTAACGGTTCCTGTGGAGTTGGAATCCGCAACGTTTCCACGGTGGAGGAGCTAACAGTCACCGACATGAGTCCAAAACAAGCGATTGTACTTTACATTAGTTACTTGATGACCAATTAAGGGTCATCTTGATAACAAGTTGGAATAGTATCAGTCACGATAATTGGAAGCCAAACGGGGAATGAATCAAATTTAGTATCTACTGTGAGTAAGAAAAAACAACAGCCAACCTACCACCACCATGCGCTGTTCAAGAACTCTACGAATATTCATTCTCTGTATTCACGTGTCCGTGACGTAGGAAAAGGGCATTGAACGGAAATAACTCAGATCCATAAAAGGGTGAAATACCTAGAACGGGATTGGTCCCGATTCCTCAAAGTAAGACGTCAGATGGAGCCTCCAGCCCGGGAAAACCTTTAACCACGGAAAGTCGGCAGCGGAGGATAAAAGTTTGCTCGAGTTTTGCCTCAATACGCCGCAAATGATGGGGTAGACAGAGACGGCTAACAATGCGATCGGCGGGAGCGATGGAGACATAAGCCCCTGTATGGCAAAATCTTTCCGAGGCCAGTGTGAAGTTGCTCTTGTCGCCGGTCTGGCTCTTTGCGATGATGGATAATTCCCTTTGGAGATCGCGTTGCAAGCCTAGCCACAATCCGAGCTACCTCAAACCCATGTCCGATGAAGCCGAGCTGTGTAGGTTCATGAGGGCAACCTCGTTAGTTATGCTTATGAGTTCCAGGGTACCCGTGAATGCTTGTTATAGGTCTTTTTCGCTTTCCAGGTTGGTGTGAGCTAAGGTCACAAAGGCAGGTTCCCCTAAGAGCTCATCATGCTCAACAAGCTGTCATGTGTCACAGACAACTGTTCAATCGTCGTAAGACCTTCTGATATCAATCTGATGGAACGAATCTAAAGATTTCAATCTGCTCTCCTAAGCTACCACGACAGGCGAGCGGCTCTCGAGGAGCACTGGGCTAGTAAAGAAGACGCCTGATAATATAGATTGACCACCAGACGTTCGGTTGATTTCCATGTACACGGATGCTAAAACAGTTGCACAATACTATCGCTCTCATGGCAAGAATTAACGGTATCCTGCTGCGCATATCACTTTCATCCCACGGGGTCTGCGCTGGGTCAAGTCACTCTGCTAGCTAACGGATGTATCTGTGGATCGGCTTGATTCCGTACCCTGAATCTTTCTCCGGCCAGTTAGATGCATCTGCCTGGCTATATTTGTACCGGCGTTTTTGCCCAACTCTAGTCGGAGTTAGCCATTCCAATAAAACAATCCCCCTTTGTGCCTCGGCACGCTGTCTGTCCTTCTACCACACCATACTTGTGGCGTAGTCTAGAGGGCTGGCTACCACATTGATCCCCCAAGCCGTTCCAACGAGTCACCATTCTATCTTGGGCATGGGATGACCCAATTATAAATGACGCTTGAAAGCTCAAAAAGCCTGGTGGATGAAAATACCTATAGTCCAACACCCTCTCATCCGCTCCAGACGTCGGTTTGCCTGAGGAGCTACTGATCCAGGATACGGGCCAAGGGGACGAAAATGATGAAATCTAGACCTATGAGTTCAAGCTAACCTTCAAGAAGTAGTCATTGTACACCTTTGCCCTCATACTCCTTCGCCAACAAGTCGCAGTCGCAAATCCCGACCTTTTCCTGACCGTGGTTCGATTCCTAGGATGTAACAAAACAACGTCTTGACCGTAGAGGGCGATCAGGTACTTGAAGGGGCCTATAGCCCGGCCTATTCCCGTGACTTGGTCTTCCGCAACTCCGTAGTGCTCGGAAGACCAAGCACGGGGAACCGGGCGGGTCTCTAGGCCCCTCCAAGTACTTCGTCGGGCTTATTTTCCCTATCACTGTTAAGTAGTCCCCGGATTGGCTCCAGAACTCATCGTTCCGCATCATGTGGCCTTTGGCGCTACCAGTTACGGATGTGTGGGTGATCCGACTGTTCTCCAAACTATATCAAGATACTTCGCTGTGATGTTGATGGTTAGAGGTGGTTGGAGAGTCATAGACCGGGCTTATCGAAAGTAGCATAGTCAGTTCGGGCAAGATCTGAGCCTTACGGATAGCCTACTAATACTAGTTAAGAAGCTTGAGGTGGTGGCATTTATTACGTAGACCCCTGACTTGTCATCACAAGATAAGATAACTACCGCGCGGCACGTAAAAAGGGTTCAACATCCGAACGCACGTGTGTATAAAGAGATGTGCCTTTTTGCTGACAATGATACATCACTTTTCTCTCACTGATCACCCACTTATTAAACTTCAAGGCCCCTGGGAGTACTACTTGGCGAAACTTCGCCCCCTTGTCCAGGAGAACTTTGTCATCGTTGAGCATATTTAATTAATCACGATCCATGTCTAAACTCTATCCCATCGGTAAGACGCTGATGATCCGTCCCGTCCAAGGATTAACTCCATGATGGAAACGCCACTGGATTAAGCATCGCTAATGTGTGAGCAGTAATAAGTGACCGGTTCTATAACTGTCTACCCACATGCTTAAACCGAGGTTATTTAAGGAGGCTATCATTGCCTCAAATGGCATTCCATGTGTGCCTTACTTCTTGGCGATCCGTGACAGGGAGACCTTCCTCGACTCTGATATCCACGCGTGTCTGTCTCAAAATACGACCAGTACTATCCATGTCGCCAAGCTCCAACTCTTGCCCACCCAAGCTTCTATCGTTCAGCATGTCCCTGCTGCTGGCTGCATCTGTTTCCGTGTCCGACACTTGAGCGGTCTTGAGGGATCCGCCGAACCCAGGCAGGTCACGATCGTTTAGCATGATGCCCGGGCCGTTGTGTCGAGTGTGAGACTCCATTGGTGTCTTGGTACTGTCGAGCCGACTTCGAAGCTTGAGCTTGTACGAAACCAGTCGTACTAGGGGCTGAAGTCCGGCGAAGCAGCCACACCAGATGCCGACATGCACCTCCAAGGCGGTCCAGGAGCTAACGCGGGCCATCTTGAGAGAACTATCAACAAACAACAGGTTAGAGTCTATGGATCACTCCGGGACCGTTGGCAGGGAGACTCACGTATTCACCTCGAAGTTGGAGGTGACGGTGATCGCGAATCGAAGGACGCCAGTGATAATAGCAAATAGACCAACTGCGAAGACGAGAAAGACCTTTGCAGTATGGGCAGTCACCCTTATAAGATTCTTGCGGATAATCCAAATGGGCAGAATAAACAGGGCGATGTCGGTGAACACCCCGACGATGCTGTGAGCCCAGACCATGTCACCCTCTTGGCTCATGGGCCTGCACTTTCTGTCGGGCTTTCCGGCGTCAAATACATCCCTATGATTGTGTTAGTAGTCTGTCCGACTGGACGGTCGAGCACAAAGGTCGTTGCGCACTGCACAGGGGTACATTGAGTAAGAAGCCATATAATTGCAATGAAGGAGATGGCGACAATGACAAATCCAGTCACCCATATGCAACGTATGTATGTTCCTGTACTTGTATTAGCAGGCACTATATGACACAAATGTGTGTTATCAGCCAGAAATGACCCTACGTGATTTATTCAGCCGTGGCAGAAAGGCCAGGATAGATAACCTCATGAAGCAAGTGCCGGCAAAGAAGATGAGAAGAATTACAGGCCGAAGCTATAGATATACAGCAGTCAGAAATACTCACATAAACCCGTTAGCCAAAGGAAATTACCGAAAACAATTTGACGCGTTGCTCGATTGTCAGGAGCGCCATGTCCGTTCCGGCGCCAGCGAAGGCGGAACGAATCTCCAGGCCCGATAGAGCGATAGCTAGCACCTAAGATTATGTTCGTCTTAACTTCGGTTCATGTAAGGATCAGAGGATATCTCACGTATGCGAAGCAAGCCAGTAGATCGTCGAGGCCGAGTGCTCGAACTAATATGCCACGTGAATAGAGACGCATCGCCACAATGACCGTCGTGAGTATAACGAGGGCGATGTTGAGTTCGTATATCCGGCGATCTCCTGCTATTCCGCTCATTCTGTTCGTGTAGTCGAGGATGGGGTAGCAAGTTTGACAGTACCCAAGGGACTGATCTTGGATGTCGGAGCAAAAAGAACGATGGAATGTATGGGAGATTAAGTGCACAAGAGAAAACCGAGACAAGCAACAGCTGAAAATGAACGAACGCGAATAAACATAAGCTCTACATTTCAGAAACAGTGCCAAGGTCCGGGTTTATGGTGAATTACCGAATGGCCGAGAGAAGGTAAGGACCTTCCAAATTAGTACAGTGGCGAATATCTCGAATAATGACTCGATCAGTCAAGTATGAGTTTGGCAAGAGCAAGCATGAGCCACGCTTCTTGGTATACATTGACTACTACTATAACCAGGGTGTAGCATAAGAGATCAAGTATAGATTGACGCTGCGTACGGAATGGGGAGATCTCCCGTCTCCCACTGGGAACACCGAGTTTCAACCCCAGCGAGACCCTTGTCGTTACCAATTATACCGCCAATCAGCAGAGAGACAGTTAACACGGGGTGGTCGGGAATAGCGACGGCCGTGGGGGGACACGGACAGGCCGATGAAACGCAAGGGTGGCAGGCGTGAGCTAATAGGTATGGTAACATGACCCGGTTTTTGGCGGCATCTGTAAACTCCCGTTAGCAGAGCCGTCGACTTCCAACGGAGCAAGGCAAACGGTGAGTCGTTCAGTGCGAGCCCATTGGTTCTTATCCGATACACTCTATCAAGATACAGGACATCAGCATCTTACCCGTCGAATGGCTCGGCGCTCTGTGCTAATCGGTCCCAACACTGCCGTGCATTTACCCGGCTACCATATGACCCGAGACCTCTGGATCTCAGGGTAGTCTATGGGTACACATAGCCCTCGAAAGCAGGTTCAGGGCTGACTGAGAATGCTTGCGAGATTGCAAGTAATAGACCCCAGCCAAAAGGTTGACTATCGATGCATCGTCACCCGTGAGGCAACACGCCTGCCAGTTATTAATAATCGGGATACAGCCATGGAGTGGGTTGAGGAAGCGGATAAGATATTAGTGGCTCGTAAGGGTAACGTCTCTAGAGATCTACAGCAGGAGAGGCAAACATCTTTTGGTTTCTGGCTGTTTCCAATGGAGTGTCTTGAGCCGGATCTTGACACTGATAGGCATCCATCTCATGCAGAGCGATATTGGAAGTCACAAAGAATAGTGGATTTATCTAGCTTTAAGCCAGAACTCTACTTATTTCATATTTAATATAAGGGCTGGTTTAAGTAGTTATGTTCCTAACTTCTCTTCGCTGATTTGCTTATCGATTACGATACATCCCAGTTGCAGTCGTCAGTCCCAGTCCCTCAGCGATGAGCGTATTCGACTTGTGCATCACCTTCATGAAGTCCCCAGCGGGCAGCTCTCATCAACAGAGCAGAGGCGGGACCTGGATGGCATCCCAATACTTTCGAAGGGCTGGACCGAACAAGTTGTTTTGGTAATATACTCTTATTATCTTCTCATCTTACAAAGCCTATTAAAAATCAGCCAGTCTCGCAAGATGGTTTGACCAGATCCAGCCTAACTGGTCACGGGGATCATCCTGGTTCTTTGCTAGCCACATTTCGCCGTTCTCAGCTATAACATCAAAAACCTAGTCCCAGGCCTATTAGCTCATTATGTTATACCTCTAGTCGTTTAATTATACTCACGTCCCCAGCTTGATACACCAAGTATGAATACCCCGCTTCCAACTTGGTAGTAGCAATATTGACTTCCCAGAGTGACGCGGCGAGCCATAAGACGTTATAGCTTGGTGGGTTGCCCGAGGATTCAACATTCTCCAGATTTTGCTCTGGCTCGTCGTCGAATTGTAACGCTGAGTGATAAAATCCCCGGGAAGCTTTGTTGCGTGTCTACTTCTACTTGCATAGCGTTGACGGGACGGGCTTCTTGGCTTGCTGCTGGTGAAGGGTATTCTGGCCAAACGGCCGCCCCATGCACGAAGTAAAGCCGTCCTTCTGAAGCAATCATATCTTACCAACTTTCAGGCAGCACTGAGGACATGCCAGAGTCGTCCTGGGATATAGATGGCTGGGTGACCGAAGAGGGCAAGCTTACCACGTAGCCGGGTTTGTGGCATAATGGACATTCTTCACTCGCCCATCTTCGCTCCATATGGTTCCACATGCTGTGCGGCCTTTCACTCAGGGCCCCTCGTCTTCTGGATCTTGGTCGTCGTCAAAGTCAGTTGCTGCTGCTTTGAGTTCTAACCCCTCGACCGATATGGGCAACGCTTCCAGCGCAAGCATTTGCTGATGACACGCCAGGTGCCGACAGAATTCGTTAACATTCTGCGACTCTGCGACTCGACAGCCGGAGGAGCCCATTCATCACATAAGGGACAACCTCCTGAACCGATGCTTTTCGGCGCACACTGGCAAGCTTCTAGCATCGTCTCTAGCTGACTGTCGGTGATTTCTCTTGGATGTTGAATTCCCAAATGGTTCTTGAGAGCGCTCATGCTGTGGAACATCTTGGAATCGCCGCAATGGATACACACCCAGTCCTGCCTGTGGGTGTTGATTTCATGACTAAACCACTCTTGTCGTGTGTCAAATAGCTCCAAAGTGCAGTCTTTAGAGGTGCACACGTAAGGCTGCAGATCCGAGAAAACGTGCTTCCTATTGGCAAGCATTAGCTGTCAGTAGTACCAATGGAGGAGGGGCTGATATACTCACCTCCACTCGGCCCTGTTGGCCAGAACTTGAATTGTTCGACAGTAAAGGCCCTCGATAGGTTCTCTATACCCAAGCTGCGTCCCTTCTAGTACCATGTCTGGCAGGTCAGGAATCCGACGACCAAGGTCGTTCCCATACCAACTAACAAAAGAGGTCGCCGATGTGAACATGGAGCGTCGATCTCTGCGGCCGCCAGCCTCGCCCTGAGCCCCCTCCTCGTAGGTTGTTGCAGTTGTTTCAGGTATTTTGCTCGTAGTACCTTCGGCTTGGTCCTTGGAGACAACCGTTGCGAGTCGATCGCGATGACTCTGTCTGTACTGGATCATCTGTCGCCGCTGCGTGATAGCGTTACCCAGACGCTGTGCAAGCCATGGTGTGCTCCTGGCCTTTGGGAACTTATCCTCAACATGCTTAATATCAGGTGAGTTCTTCAATGGCAAAAACCCATCAGGCTTCGGAAGTCGGCTTCTGGGTCTTCTCCTACGTATCACGGTCGAGAGGCTGAAGAGGCTGAAGAGGCTATCAATGGAAGAGTGCAAGGTTAGCATCAGCTGCTCAAGTTCGTTTGTAGGTGTGTCCCAGTCCCCAGACCCTTCTAGAGCAGTCTGGTTAGGGAGGTCACCAGATATAATAGGCTGGCCTGTAATATGTGATTTTAGAAACTTTTCAAAAGAGCTTCCATTCTGACTAGGACGCGATCCTTCCACGTGAACAAAGGGGGTGTTCAAGCTCACATCGAATTATAACATTTTGTAGTCTTTCCAAAGCTGCAATGACGCTTTCTCGCTGCTTTGGTGCATCCCTAAGTCGAGAATCTAACGACGATGCGAACCGTTCAGGCATTCGAGCCGCAGCCAGACCTCAGTGACTCAACCTTCATACGGGCGGTATGTATGGATGTTCTGGAGCCTTTGGAGGAGTTTCTATTGGCATGGAATACCCGGCAGTAGTTGAATCAAGTGAAAATATGCCGAAACTAAAGTCTGCGCTTAAATACCTACCCAGTCTTCACTTGGCCTGGTGCATCTGAGATATAGCACTGAACAGAGTCTCGCAGACAAGCACAGGGGTAAATGAGCAGCCCTTGGAGAGAAATAGACAAGGATGCTGCTGCCAAGATAGTTAGTTGATGGAAAAGTTGGATATTATCCCTAGCTAAATAATGCTGTGCTTTTATGCTGGATCCGCACTTGCATTCCCTATGCCAATCCCAGCCACGCCAGCCCCAGCCATTCCTGGTATGCTCGATATAATAAAGAGATAAGATAACGCGCGTGTGAGGTGATAAGATAATACTGGATCTGATAAGATAAGCAGACATGTGGGGGCCTACCTCTGATGAATGGTGGTTGTGAGTGTCATAACTTAATTGAAGCAGAAATAATTAACAACGCCGATCGCTTCTTGCACATGTTGTCACTAGTTCCTGTTCTAATGATGCAACCGACCCCGTCTTTTGAAGTGAGTTTTCTAGTATTGGAATATGAGTGTATGTGTGTTTGTTGCTGAAAGGGCACTTCATAGGGGATCATGGTTTACAAACTGTCATGATACGACATGGATCTTTTTGCTTCAAGTCCCCGTTGGTTGTTTCTCTCTTCAGTCCGTCTACTACAGGTTCCGACGAGAAGAACAAAACTCAATCGTCACGATTAATAATCATTCATCGGCCCATAGCTCCCTTAATCCCTCTCCAATGTTCCATATCTTTTCCCATCTTTGAGTGTAGGGTAGCCATTGGTAGCCACCGACACTAAAAATGATTGAACCGGAGCGCCCTCGATCGCGTCGTCCCCGTCAAACAAATCTCGGCCAACCTTGTCCGAACTCCATTTCATGTCTTTACCAACTCGAGACTGGGTCCAATTTCAGTTTCATATTCGATGCCAGTGGGAAGAGGCTGGGCTCCCCCTCAATCGGCTAGGGCTATTTTTGACGCGCCTGCCCCCACCCTCTGTGACGCTACGCGACGCGACGCGACGCGATGCTGCACCCACTCCCCAAAAGCCTAGAGAGACAACAGACGCCATGTAGATTTCGACATGACATGGACTGTTGTTCGGCTCTAATTCGTGTCTAAGAACACAGAAATGTGTCTTAGAATGTATTGAAAAGGAAGTAACCGGGGTGCTCGAAAGCGGCCCCGGGGCAGGTCCCCGAGTGAAGTCTCGACTTCCTTCCTCAGATCGTCACGAGATACTTGCAAGAAAACAGGATATCGGAATCATGATTGTCGCTATATTTCTTATGAGTGTTATGTAAACCAGAGCGCTTACTAGCTCAGCTTAGAGGGAACCCATCATCGCTAAAAACTCGCTGCGCAGTAGCTCACAGTGCCTTGGCGATCGAGTCCCTGGTCAACTCCTGGAGCCAGTGGGGAAACCCTTTTACTGTAGACAACTATGTGACACTGGGTGGGATAATGAGCTGGGCGCCATGGCGAGAAAAGATTTGGTCCGCCACGACTTGGGCCACTTCTTCGGGCTTCATCATTTTGTTCCCACTGCTGCGCTCAATGGCTTCCTGACGATCCTTGGTCATGTTGGTATCAACCCACATAAGGTGAGCCACCGTCGTCAACACGCCAGGCGCTTTATAGAGATGCTTGATTTCGCTGGCAAGTCCCTCGTGAAAAGCCAGTGCACCTGCTTTTGATGCTGAATAGTCAACGGCGGTTGGCAGCGAGCTGAAGGAGGACATGCTCGCGACCGTGACAACATGTCCTTTGTTATCCAGGATCATATTTGGCAAAAATGCTTTGACCGTGTACCAAAGGGCCATGAGATTTACCCCAAAGAGTTTTGAAGCCTCTTCCGGGGTCACGTCAAGGATGGAGCTTCGGTTCGCCATACCAGCATTGTTGATCAGAATGGAGGGGTGGCCCATGGTGTCCCGGATGCTATCAGCAACAGCTGCTACAGAAGAGGCCGAAGCGATGTTGCATTTCCAGTAAAAAACGCTATCAATCTGTGCAAGGTCCGGCGGAAAGTCTGCCACGTCGAGGACGGCAACTCGTACACCCTTTCGTACAAGGGCAAGGACGATGGCCTTTCCTATGCCGTTACATCCACCAGTCACGACGGCGATTACTCTGACCAGGTCCATTCTCCTCGGCCGAGAATGCTCCAGTTGTTACTTGCACGAAGATTTTGGATTCGGTTCGCTACGTGACCGATCCCAAGAGTGATGGAGACCTTTAGAGCTGCCTTGAGACCAAAGACCTCAAGCCAACGTGGGATGAACTCAGAACCGGTGATTTTGACAATGAGATGCGGTAGGCCATAGGCAAGGAATGTGAAAGCTAAGACCAGAAGGGTCGGGTTCAGGGCCTCCTCACCGACGATCTTCAGTGACTTCAGGATTCCTTGAATGAGGGCAGCCATCCTTCCGAGGAATGAAATGAGCTGTGAGATTGAAGAAGAGGCGGTATTAAGCTAATTGGTATAGTGGCTTTTATATATGATAGTTTATTTTCAACGAGCGATGCCCGAATCTCTATTCGGCCAGCTGTCTTTGTTCACATCAGTCTTTGTGCATATGGGTCATTTTTGTTCTTTCGCACTCTGTTCTTTCATCCTGTCCTTGACTAATCACTCCAGCGAGAGATGCCATTAACACCGAAAACAACATTGTGCATATTGGGCTGGCGCATTGTTGGTGAGCTCCTAGCTTGTCATGCTTGTGTTCACGCTTAGTGCTGTGGAAAGTAGGGTTTGGTTCAAGTCACCGGGTCCCTGTTGATTATTGGGGCATGATTTCATTCATGCTAGATTTATTCCGCAGCTCTTGTGATTCTCCAGGAACCACCCACCCATTTCATCATCGTCTTCTTCACTAAGTAAACCCAGCGTTATCACTGAGCACACTCACGAGCCCTGTTGCCGAATAGATGATGGATTCATCACTGAATAGACGCGGTGTTGGTGATGACCACGTCCATTGTCTGAAGCGTAACAACAAGATGTGTGATCGTTCAGGCAAGTGGGCCAAGGTCTCTCAAGCCTATGTTTCTACTTTCTGTTGATATCCAGATTGTCTATTCGATTTCTCTGGCAACCTCATCGGTTCGGTATTTAGTTACCCCTAACCTCGATAGTAACTGGGGCTCCTCTCGAACGCTTGATTAAGAATCCCCAAAGTCTCTGCTCAGACCGGATGCATTATCTCGAGTCTCGTGTACTCATGAAACCTACCAAGGCCCATAAGGGTTCCCACTGAGGCTTTAACCCTGGGATAACGGTAATGGCGGCAGGGATTGGTGTAGCTGTTCCGTTATCTGAGGCCATCGACCCTCAAGGTCCCTCCCTGCAGTCAGATGTTCATATGGACTAGAACAAGTGGCTCTGGTGTCTTGAATTTTGATCTTGGCATTGTAAACAAAGCTCAGTAGTAGAAGAGGACCTTGGCTGTCTGAAAGAAAAGCATGCCCATGACTCTATTCTTTCCCCGCGGTAGAAATTTAACAGTGTACGGCACCCTTACCGTAGAGTTCATCAACATTTGTTGCGGTCTGTGCTTTTAAACAAAGACTAAGTCTATGTTCTTGATTCACAAAGAGATGCATCTTTACAACCATGAAATATGTGCGCGAACATAGGCCCTCAAACCACTATTATCTCCCCTCCCAAAATTCAACGTTCTCAGCTTCATTAAAGTCTCCCATAAGCAACTTTGTCCAGCTAATAGCGGCCTATTGATACTACAACAACTCAACTCTGAGGGCTCCAAAATCGTTCAAGTAGTCAACAGGTGCCGACACTGACCCAAAAGACGTCACTGATTTGGATACTCAAATTCCTGTGCCGTGTCTATAGGTACGACCTGATAGCAGCCCCCCCCATTGAAGCAGCTACCCAGATAGTAGTGAGAACTTCTAGTTTGGGAAGACAGAACCTGCGTCTGGTTAGCCGCGAAGCTCAGAATCACGCAATGAATGTATACGAACTCTTCAGAACTAAGACCGATAAACCCGGACCAAAAGAGCCATTGCGCGATCCAAACAAAGGGCACACTTCTGGCCGCAGCAGTGAACAGTGCGGCAGGCAGTTTCTGAGGAAGCGTGGTCCCTGTTCCTCCACTCGAGAAAGTGCCATATTCTGTGTACTGTTCCTCTTTCCGACTCTGTGGCATTCTCGGTTTTGACTGTCCCAACAGGCTTTCCAAGACACCCATATCTTGGCTGTTAGCGGTTGCGTACTTGTATCTATGCCAGTCCGCCCCATCGGAGCTTGAAAGTGAACCGGTTTTGTACATGTGCCGAATTACTTCGATAAAACATGTAGCAATGGCGAGCAGCCATATGAGCGCTCCAATGTACATGAGCAAAGCCAGATGTCCCTTTTGCGCATTTGTTATACTACCGAGGTCAAACACCTGTTGTCTGGCAAAGTCAACAGTCAGGAACATGTGATATGATGTCAGAACCTGAAGGATCACTCCCGCGACTAAAGAGGATGCCGTTGAAGAACAGAGTGTTGTTCCGTGCCAGCGGATCCTAGATGGTAAGATGGCGGACGGATTGGGCTGAGGAAGTGAGCACCACAAGAGTACCAGCTCGAAAACAGGGACAGCTCCATAGCCGGGGGTGCTTTGCACAATACGTGCATTGAGCCAGTTGGCCAGGAGTGTTAAACCAGCGAGGAGGATTCCCTTGAGCAGCCAATGTAGTCGCTGCGAGTGTGATCCCGAATCGACCGTGTTGAGACGATCCCCTCGCCCTTGACCCAAGAACGCAGCAAGGAGAGTGGCCGCGTTGATGAGGACAATGCTTCCCAGTGTCCACTCGTTCGGCGGGCATTTTCCTTCTTCTTCTCCGGATACGGGTCCCACAATAGGACCAACCTTTGAGCTATTCGTTGGCTTGACGGTCCATGACCATGGGATCATCTCACGGGGCAGAAGGACGGTCAGTTCACGCCAGTTTGCTGGCAGACCGTGCCAGCCCTCAACATCGCTACAGAGATTGTGGAGCCACTCGACATAATCTCTCCGAGTCCTGGAAACTTGACAGGAGCCTTGGCAAGAGTCGTATTGAATGCTGCGGCAGAAGCAGGCTCTGTCTATGGTACGTGCGGTTTGGCAGTAGCCGTCGGTATCGAGCTGGCAGGCATCGGTTGCACACTGATTGGTGAAGTCCATTACCTGCCTCGGCATGTCGGAGACGCATGTTGGCCAATGCCAGTCTTGGACGGGAATGTATGCGATCCCCGTCAACTTGATTTGCGTCGTCCAATTGTCAGGTAGGGATGCCGATCCGCAAGTGGCGTTTAACCATAGCCGTTCCTTGGTCACGTCGAGAGGATCGGATGATGAACATGGTTCTCGTTCTGTGTCGATGGTGAAGGCGCTGCAGAAGCAATCTCTGTCAAAGTACTGGCCAGGCCTGATATGCCCCCCGGTAAGATCGTAGCCGACGGTGTCGAAGCTCAGAGTGGTCATGGATCGCAAGGCTTTGCTATATTCCCAAGGACGATTGGCGTTGCCCGTGTGCTGTGTAGCCTCTGTGAAGGCACAAGATGCCAATACATGCTGATATGGCTCGGCCGCTGAAACAGAAACCGACTTTGTTAGACATTCTGGTGCCTTGTATGTCACATCAAAGCTTGCGAATCCTCTAATCAAGCTAGATGGCCAGAGGTTTTGCAGCCTGTTCGCGTCGCCAACATCCACAAGCCACGTTCGACCGGTGACGTTACGTATCCAGTGATACAACTGGGCCTTGGCGAGTACAGATCTGCTACAGTATGGAAGGTAATCTTTGATGGCGCTGGGAGAGAACTCGACGCTGAGACAGCTCAACTCTGTCAACCATTGACGGTGTGTGCAGATGATTCCGAAGTGCGAGGTGCAACGTAGGTGAGTACATGCTGTCATGGCCTTGAGCCAAGCTGACTGATCCTGCTGAGCGATGCATTGTGGCATGGGGACCAGATCTTCAGGGTTTACCCAGCCGTTGAAGTTTTTCTGAATGGTCAGGATGTCGCCATTGTCGAGATGCTCGTCGGCATTGTGAAGAGGCCCTGCAGCTTCATTCAGTCAGCACCAAGATTAGGCAAGAATAACTGGCAACATATACGTGTGGCAGTTACACCGAAAGCTTCAGCGGTAAACAGCACGTGAAATACCCCAGATACTTTCATGTTGCGGACAATAGGAAGCTAGTCTCCGTTTCGCCGGAGTAGCTACAACGGGGTGAAATGAGGTTCTGTGAGCGTGGTCCCAGGTGCGGGGAAGAAGGTGTTGTTTCACATGATGCCACCTTCGGATCATCAATCATCCTTCCTGTTTGCTATTGGTTCCGCATACGTGTATAACTTCATAGACTCATCATTGGTTGAATTGGTCAAAAACAACATAGCTCATAGCATGCAGTAAAGGAGACCTAAGTCGTGACATGTGGGTAGTCGATAGACAATATCCTCCTATCTCGGCCATGATTTTGTTTTTGACTTGCAGGAAACTTTGACTTGGACTGCTTTAGCCGAGGGACCGTCTTCAGTGCACAGACACACCTATTGCCAGGCTTGGGGCTGATAGGCCAGGGACTGGAATGCCGGATGGGTTCTCGCTAATTACAAACCCTGCACCTTGTTAGATCCATCCCTGATGCGGTAAGGAGACAGTGATGGTCTCCTACTCCTTAAGCGCTTTTTGTACTGTAGTTAATGGGCATTAGTGGTACTTGTCTGAGAAAATGCAGGGAATAATTCGAAGCGGCGGCGGACCATACACCTCCAGTGAGTCTCTGTGCTTCTTCAATCTTCATCACGTATATTCGGCGGACGCACGCAAGAATTCTTACAAAGCATCAAAATCGTCACGAACCGGCTTACTCGCTCATCAAGTTTGAATAGGTAGGATAATCAGGGAGCGATGAGCAGCCTCAAACGTTTCTGCAATACAAGTCTAACATATAGTGACATGTATGGCAAAGTTCTGCCACAAAGTTTACTGGGTTTTCTGTCATCTCTATCTACTACGTCGGATACAGTCTATTTGCACCATTTTTAGGAAAGGAATTACTACGTTGAGCTGCGGTGGGCTGCTTTTTAGTGCCTAGAATATAAGTACCATGATTCCAGGCAACTTGAATCAAGCAATCAGGAAATCCTTCTCCTCTAACCAGCCTTCAGAAACCCCTCTTTCAGTTTCACCATCCATAAACCCATGAACATATGTTGAACAAACAATCTGATAGACCTCTCCCAGGCTTTGATTCTCGTGATTTGCCTCAGCCCTGCGAAGTACCATGGGAATTTTAGCTCCATCCAAAACTGCTATGACGTCGCCTTGTCTCACTCCTGGACGGGCGAGGAGGAAAAGACCGTTGTCAGCCACAGTAAACATCCAGTCCCGATTCGAGTAGGATATCCATGGCAAGAATGTCAACTCCAAACTTTTGGATTTCTCTATTTCGGTAGGGTCGGAATCCTTTCCAGGGTGATGGGAGAATGCTGACCTGGACTTGCTTTCGTCCACGGAGATCTGGAACGTTTGAAGTACTTGTCCAGCCTGGAGATGGTACCTGTTGATGGGGTCTAAGGACTCAATCTCTGACTCGCGTAGTCGTCGCATTCTTGGGGGCGCTGTACAATCTTTGACCAGCGTGCGCCAGTAGGCCCGGATGAGCGTCTCCTTAGGACAAGCTTGTTTGCCACCGATGATTGGCGCATAATCATGTCCGTTAGGGTCATCGAGAGCATCTTGTCCAAAATACATACTCATGATCTCCTTCGCTTCGGTCCGTACGTTCAAGTTGGGAGAGTCTCCCTGGAGGACAGGCCCGATATGGCCCAACACGCTCCCTTTCAGGCTCAACACTTCTTTCTTCGGTCCAAGCGACCGACATGGCGTCTCCAGTTTCTTTGAGCTAGCCTCGAAGATGCCGCGTTGCGCGAAAAGGATCGAAACACAATCGGGGCGCCCCAAATGGAACTCGGCGGTCCAGGAAGGAAAGATTTCTGGCGCCTGAGCTGCATCTCCACTTCGTCCAAGTACCAATGGCCCACCCCCGCGTTCGAATGGGTTCTGGCAGATGATATCCAAGTTCTTGGAGAGGTTGATAATCGATGATGTCGCCTCCTTATACAGATCGCGCAAAGACTTCGAGTAATCGACGATGATGCCGTGGTCTTGAGTCACCAAGCCAAGCAATCCATATATCTTGTCTCTCGGGTCTGTCGATACCAAGTTTCGGAATCGACTTAGGACGTCGAACAGATTTGACTCATCTCGCGTTGGAAGGGCACTGCTGGACAATTGGCGCTGGTCTTCGACTAGCTTAACCTTCAAGAATATGCTGCTGAAAAATCTATAACCGCCGTGATGGTCCGTGGTATGGAAGGCGTCGAAATACGGTTCGTCGGCGAACAAAGTTGACAAGGCGTCCCAGTTTAGTTCAGCTCCCTCGCACATCAGAACCACGCGTGGTGCCATTGATAATTCCTGGACAATCCAGAGTCGATCCCAGAAAGATGGGCAGCGGAAGAGAGCCGCGAGCTTCTCTTGGTCATTTCGACCAAGGAGGAGATCTGGGACATGCTCGAAACCATCTTGCCGTGGTGGGGATTGGTCTTCTCCCGAGAATAGGTTGTTGAACTTATCTCGAAGTGACTTGAGGGTTTCGGGGTTCTTTTGTGTTAACTGACACATAAATTCCATCCCTTCCCTAATGGTCGATCTCTGCGAACGGAATCTATACGGGTTACCGCAAGAAGATTCAGGTTCTGGGTCATTATCTGGTAGCTCGCCTAGCCATGCAATGTCTTGTCGGCAGCAAGAGTAGATCTTGCGCATCAAGGCAACTTGCTGACTGCGCTCCTGGACATCCGACTGGTTGATGCAAAGGGCATCAATCCAGAGAACTCTGACTTGGTTGTCGAGTCGCAGAGCAGATAAAATATATGCCAGGCTTGGCGTGACGTGGAAGTTGACATCATTCAACAATATGGATGCTGAGAGATTGGGTTTTCCCCACACGTAAGACAGGGCTTCATATGCTGGAATTTCTGCAGCAAGGGATGCGTGGGAAAGTGTGCAAAAAAGTGGTGAATCTGCCTGCGAAGCCGGATGAAGAGTGAGTAGCCGGATCTCATCAATAGCATGGTTGAGAGGCTCATAGATCAAGCAGGAAACGTCGTTATTGTTGAAGCCCAAGTTGGGCTCAAGCCGGACATGACTATCCCCTCCGATGGCGACTTCTGAGTGCATCTTTTCTGACTTGAAGAGACAGATGTAACAAGACGGTGAGCGAGTTGTCAAGTCAGACAGTCAGATTTAAAAGCCGCAGAAGAGCTGAGGGCGCAGCACTTACTCAGCCACTCCAAGACAGTGGACCAATATCCACCCTAGGGTCTTTTTTCTCTGCCATTGTTTCCATCAGCATTTGCTTTCACATTATTTCGGTTCCAACGTAGGTAGCTAACATGGTTGAATTGACTGGCCTGGGAGTAGCGCCGTGGATGATTGCCTCTCTGGCTCTTTAATACAGCTACTGGACTCTTTTAGAGACATCGTGTGTCGTGTGAAATTTGCGGGAATAACGTGTGTAAGCTTTAATCTACACACACTCTCTGTTGAGGATTAGTTCTTGTATAATATGATACTATAGTGTTGACAATGTATTTCTTACTACAGTTGAAGCCCAGCCCTCGATAGGTTAAGTGAGTCAGAAGATCGGTCTCTGAATCGTTGCAATAATCCACAAAGAGACCCAAGAGGGTTTGTGTGTGTTGAGTGAGGATCATTCGGGGAAGCATGGCTGCTTCAGAGGGCCTATACTAACATCGAACAGTGTGCTGGCCAGCTCTATTCACCGCCAACCAAATGCATTTACATGAAAGCAACGCGAATACAGAGAGTCTACATAATACCCAACGTACTGGAGTGTGGACGGATGTTGTTTCGTCTTCAGTTGCCGCTAGCTATCCGAAACAGTATGAAATGCAAAAGGAAGCTTGGAGGTTTGGTACAGTAGCTTTTCTGATCTTTTTGAACAATGCAAGACTCTCCATAAGCTTTCATATCCAATCGTTTGATAATAAGACCTGGGATGCTCGACGGGGAACATCACCCTTGCGATTATGATTGAGGTGTTAATCGCTCCTTTCTAATCGATCTACTCTGCATAGTGCCTCGACAATCTCAAATCACGAGGCCCTTTTTCATTTTAACTAAACCAAACACAAGAAGCCAACAACTTCATTCTAAGCACTGGATGACCATGAGAACTCGACGTGAATAGGGTTATGATCAGACAAGATGTTACCATCAGCCTGAACAAAAACCTTGGATGCGTAGTTGAATGACGTGGCTGTGAGCTTGACTGAGTCACCAGAACGGTAGCTGAGCGTCATAATTAGCACATATGCTTGTCATGTTCCAAAACACGCAACTTACAATACTTTGTCGACAATCTCGCACTTGTTGTCTGCTGCAGGCACCTTGCAAGGATCTGCGGCAGCACCAGCCTGGGGGTACGAGCCGCTCCGGATGAGCTGGACCCAGCTGTCAGTGAAACCGGCGTCGGTCAGCTTGTTAATGCTGCGACCCGAGTTGGTCCACCTATCGTTGGTATCACCAGCAATGATGACTGGCTTCCCCTTGGAGTTGGAGTTGACCCAGGCAAGAATTTGGTCAATGCCAGCAGAGCGAGCATCGATATCGCCCTTGTCAGAGCTAAACGACCCGAAGGTTAGTACAGGGACACCACCAAGTATTTCCCGTAGACGTACCCGGCATCAGCGTGGAGGTTGTATAGGTCAACTTCGATACCATCGATGGTCATTCGCATATAGGTGAATCCTTTGGGGGTCAAGCAGTCACCAGAGTTCAAGTTGCATTTGTTCCACTTCTTCCGGGCAAAGTTGGCCCAATTGTAGTTGGCCACAGTGTTCAAGCCATCGCCAAACGGAACACCCCCGGATGTCGGAGTACGATGGGGATGATTATCAGTCTTGTAGATGTAGGCGTGGTAGTTGAAGTCTTCCTGCATATGAACTACATCGTATGCCTGCTTGGCAAGGATCGAACCGATGCTGTTAGCGTTGGTGCCCTTGTCCCCTGGGACCTCGTTGTTGTTGAAGATGGGAGGTAGTCCGGCCACGTTGTATGTCAAGAGGTCGAATTTGCCGGTGGCTTGACCGGAAGACAAGCCGCTCAGGCACAGAGCGACAGTCAGGAGCTGCGAGGGAAGAGCCCGGAGAGACATGATGAACTGGTGAAGACGATAGGTGCTTGCAATGAACAAGTGAAACTAGAACAGCATGGACAAAGCCAGCATAAAGTAGCTCGCTCTGGCCGGTGGTGTCGCATTGGGATCAACAGGGATCAACAGGGATCTTTCCGATTTGAGGCAATACGCCGTTCAAGTATAGGAGACGACAAGGGTGCTAAGACGAGTTTCTACTCCAAGCACCACGCATTTCGTGTCGTATTGATAGAATCAGGCAAGACAGAAAGCTTAAAATTGGCTCTATTCGACTCAATCTATCTTGACTTCAGGCACGGAGCTAGAATAGAGCATGTGACTGGGCGCAAAACATCCAACTAGCTTGTGCATTACCTACCCAATGCGGTAAACGTGTCCGTCGTCACCGAGGTCCAGGGGCTAATAAGACGCCACGATTAATCCGGCCCGTCACGCGAGACAGTCTTGTAATGCTGGTCGAATGAGTCTTTTTTGACACTACACGTGTTATTCAAGAGGAGCCCAACTTTGGTGGTCGTGGCTCGTATTCAAGGGCCACGTTGACAAAAGTCCCGCTATCAGGCTAACTTGCATTAGAGGCGTGCTTGCACAGCTTGGCGCGAGCGGACAAACATACAAAGGGATAGCTCATCTCCGAGTCCGGTCATAAATGGTGGCATATCGATGCCCTCTACATTAAGAGCTTTTATCCTAGCCAATAATCAATACTAGCAACATTAGTATCATGTGCATATTAAAGAGCGACCATGTTTTCCTTTACCTACATGAGTCTTGCATCGTGCTGACAGACACACCATCGCTGTTCCAGAACTTGGCTGTTGGCAAACTCGTTTCATTTGCTCTCCATAACATAGGCCCTCAACGCAGGGTTACGCATTATAGGTTGCCCAACACCTGCCCCCTAGCTCTACATTGACGCTTTCAAGGCAGGACTTTGTCTAGACCAGTTTGAGTACGACGCCAAGGCATCGGCTTCGAGATATGCAAGCAGTTCTTCTGACATTGTTCGCTTTGGAATAAATAACCGGAAATAGGAAACACATTTATCATTTCGGGATACCCACCTGGTGCTTATAAGATGGACGCCAGATTTATGCAGGTGCGGCTTTACTCGCCAAGGCAAGCAGCTAGCATCATGCCCCGGCATGATGTTAGGCGGCCTCGGCATGAACCGATCCTCTGATAATGTAGCTTGGTATGACCCTTCCACTATAGGCAGCAGAAGGGTGAAAAGAAGCCACTATGTTGCATTGGGTTATGGCGCTATGATGTATTGATAATGTGTTCTTTGCTCAAGTTAAAGCCTGGCCCTTAAGGGTTAACTGGACCGGAAAATCGAACTGACCCTTATTAGCCAAAAGCTGCACCTGGCAATTGAAACGCCAAGCTCGTGTACTTGATGAGTGTTTAATAGTTGATATCTCCTCAACGCATCCTAAGTTTCTTTTAAAGCAGATAAACCGGGTCTCTAGGGTCCATGGAACAAACAGAATGCATTGAACAGTTGCACAAAACCTTTGCAGTGGAGTACCTAATACACCTTTGCAACACTCAGACATAGTGACGTTCTTTACGTAGCCTGGCAGCCAGAGCTCTCCTTCTCCTACTTGGCTCCCTTTACTCATGGAAATAATTGACCTCCTTTCCAGGATTTGGCTGCTGAGCCAAGCCTAGCTGCTGGAGAGCCGTCAGAGCTCCCTCTTCGCCAGTCTCATCCACAATGAGACCATCCTTGAGGGTGAAAATGGTTATGCCAGAGAAATAGATCTTCTTTCCCGTATTTGGGCGCTTTAACGAACCGACCGCAAGGTCGTCAAAAGCAACTCCAGTATGAGTGCCACCTCCGATCCAACGCCCGACCACATATGGCCCGCTTGCGATCAAGGGATGCTGATAAGCATGGAATGAGATGTCGGGAAATGCCTGACGGGGCCATGTCAATAGTCAATTCGCCAATCTCGCGTGTAGCTTCTTACCTCCTTGAACTCCGAAAGCATCTTCTTAGCATTCCCCTTTCCATGTCGAGGACCGTGCATCGGGTAGTTGATAACGAAGTTGTCAGCGCAAAGCTTATCGACGATATCAGGGTTGCCTTTGCCCCAAAACTCGGTGAAGTACTCCCTGATGACCTCGAGATTCCTTGTCTCTTCTTGAGTAGGCATCGTGTTGGTGGTCGAAGATGGTTGTAGGTAGAAGCGTTGGTGTGAGACGATGATGAGCTGCTACAAGTTTCGTTGAAAGAGATTGTTTGGTATCGAGAGGCATACTCTGTTTTTTATACCATTATTGGTGAGGAAAAAGGTAGCGACGAGTCTGCCCTACAGATACACAGGTCGTCTTGATTCAACCTATTGATCGTATAGATTGCTAAAGAATTGTCCAATCGGGAAGAAAGATTTCCCAGCCAACGTTCTTGATGACTAACTGAATGCTTCCTACTTTCATGATTGGACGCTTCTAAAGCAAACTTTATGTAACTTCAGTAGCTCTCGGATTCCCCAGGTACGGCAAATGCCTGGCGTGATCGACAAGTGCGCTGCTGTATGTATGACTGGCCACTTCAAAAGCAGCACAGAGAAATGCGCCGAGAAGTGGCGCGATGAGACTCTGCAATTGGTTAGTTTGAAGGCAATGTCTTAGCAGACTGTCACTGATAGATGTCAATGAAAAATATTGTGCACATTCCCGCGCCCTGATTGGCCATAGTAAAAGCAACTTGCAGTCTTGTTGAATCATGTATAGCCTCCCATAAATAGTCATGAAGCAAAAGCAGGGTGGCTTGGGCTGATAGTTATGCTGATATTCTACAATAACACGTCTTTCTCTTCTAACCCCTCGCACTCATGTCTTCGATCACTGTTTATCCTGACACCCCAGGTGGAAAGGCCCAGCAGGGCACGATTGCCTGGCCTGGTCCCCCAAAAGCCCATCAAGTGACTGTTCGCGTCACTCATCCCGGCCTGTGTGGCACAGACGAACACTACAAGACGCAAGATATGGTTCTTGGCCACGGGGGAGTTGGCATCGTCGAGGCAATTGGCGACTCTGCCAAGACCCTCAAGGTGTAAGTGACACAAGAGAAATCCAAGTGCAGTCTTGGTTCCGCACTAACGCCTCCTATCTCAATCCAGCGGAGATCGAGTTGGTTGGGGTTACTGCCATGCTAGCTGTCTCAACTGCGAGTCTTGTCATCAAGGCCAAGAGCTCTACTGCGAACAACGACAGTTCTATGGCTTTGACGAATTTGACCAGGGCTCATTCGCGACTCATGCGACTTGGAACAAGCATTTCCTCTTTCGCATCCCGGAAAGCATCCCCTCGGGCGAAGCAGCTCCCTTGATGTGCGCCGGTGCAACCGTCTATTCCGCACTCCGCAGTGTAAAGTCCAGTGGCATCACCGGGTAGGTGTTCTCGGTCTCGGAGGACTGGGCCACCTCGCTGTTCAGTACGCCTCCAAGATGGGATGTCACGTTACTGTTTATTCATATTCAGCAAATAAAGAAGAGGCAGCACGAAAGCTGGGGGCGTCAGACTTCCAAGTCATGGGTAGTAATTCTCTCCCTGGTCGCACCGTTGACTGTCTGCTCCTTGCCAGTGCTCAACAACCAGACTGGTGTACGGTTCTATCTCTGGTTCGCCGAGGTGGTGTCGTTAGTGCCATGACTGTAAACCCATTCAATATGCCCATACGGGGAAATTCTGATGAACGCCATCCGGATCCAAGGAAGTCTTCCGGCCGCGCCAAACGTCCAACGCGAGATACTTTGTTTTTCGGCGCTCCACAGGATAAAGCCAATCATCGAGATCTTCTCACTTAATGAAGATGGCATTAATGAGGCCATGGCCAAGCTTCACCAATGAAAGATGAGATGCCGGGGTGTTCTAGCAATGGAATCTTGATTGGAGTTGACATTTTGTCGCTTTTTGCTGTAAACATACACGATGATGTACGAGGATTTAAGGGCTGGGTTCGATATAGGGCGAACATTTGAGGTTTAGCTTGGGTGAGATAGTGTAACTCCGACAACCCTGGGCGCAAATGTAAAAACAGCAATAGAAATGGAGAAGAACATGTAAACGGAGGAAGTCGGACCGTCTCTGGAATAGGGGAGTCACAAGGCTCTGTAGTGTATTGCACGCTCAAGCGCGATCTTCGCCATATTCGACACAAGCACTTTTGCCCTGAACGGAGAGATATACTAATACATCAGCACAAAATCGGCCTTCAGGTACCTTTTTCTTTTCTTTTTTTTTCTCTTTTTTTAGATCTCTATTGCTTAGAGGCAAATCTCTGCTTCATAGAAGGGATAATCGCATCATCTTCCCTTCCATAGATGATAGCAGTGATCTAAAAGTCGTAGATATAAAGTAGAATATACATAGCACAACCTTGAAGACCGAAATTTCCAGCAACTTCATACTCAAAAGGTGGCAAAACTGAGTCAACCCCAAAGGCAATGATGGTGCCCATCTGATCGGCGGCCCGGACATTGATCGCCCTTTAAATGCTCTCACTCTGCGAATCGACCTTCATCGACAGTTCGGAATTTTCAAGATCTTTTTCGAAGCTACACCCGAGCCCACTCACCAGCCTCACACCTACCGTATTGACTCGACTCAACGTCAGGGGTTAAGAAAGACAATGTTCCCTATGACCCGCCGGCTTTACCTGACCCTAGAACCCCCGCACCCTCGTCTTCTTGCCGTTCATCGCGCAATTTGTCACATCCTGCAGCTCAGTGCGTCCGGGAGTTACATTGATAAGATAGTTCGAGACATGGACGACGGGGTTGTAGAAGCTGATGGCTCGACTCATCTGGCAAGCTTGGTGCGTCTGAAGCTGGATGGCTGGTGGGATGGCACTGTTGTTGGGTAGTCGACAATAGACCGACGGATCGCATCGATGACAGTAAGTTATTTAACGACTCGAGCAAACAAAGAGGCTAACTAATATCCAACAGCCTTACATAAGTTTGCTTAAACCTCAACCCGCTCTGTCTCAGGTCAAGTGAGGATATCCCCACTGACTCGCCGCCTAGGCAACGGGGACATGGAAATCCCTTCACGCTAATATGGACTGCAAGGCTCTACTCGCGATGCTCTGCATACTATCGATATGGCAGCCAGATTTGCCGAAACACATCCATCAATGCTTGAGGTTAAAGCTGTATCTGAAGGGGCCTTCTAAGCTAGCGATTTGACACTGACGGCTGAAGGAGACCAATGTGCGATCCTCAAGCACTGGTTCGTGTCGACAAACTTTGTGGCAGTTCGAACTCCCATCCAAGTCCAAGCCATTATTCGCCAACACCCTCAACGTGTTCCATATCATGCAGGCCGTCAGCCCTCTCACCCGGCCATCTCCGGCCCCGGCCCCGGCCACAATCCGGACCGGTCGACTCAACCTATGCCTATTTAGGCATCTACAGCCGCGCCTTTGAGGCAACTTGTTTGCTTTCCCTAAGAGTTCATTCTTATCTTGTTCTGAAGAGTTAAATACCGTGGACGATGTATCATCGTCGCTTCTTCTACAACGCTTCACCAAGACCATATTATCGATGACGCTCACCATGTCACATTCAGGTAAATGAGGGCTCATCCTTCTCTTGAGCCAATCCCCAGGCTAACAACAAAGGCTTCATACACGACGCCGTCAAGCTCATCACTTGTCGCCCAGGCCTGCCAAGTGTAAATCCGACCGTCCCAACATGGCAACAACCACCCCATCCAACAATCTCTGACGCACAATCCGAGACCTTGGCTCGGGAATCTGATATCGTCATCATTGGGTCTGGAATCACCGGAATTGCCGTGGCACATTGTCTCTTGAACCACCCAAAGGCTTCGGGTCTTCAGGTCACCATGTTGGAAGCACGCGGGTCCGTTAGCGGCGCGACAGGCCGAAACGGTGGCCACCTCGTCTCGGATAGCGATTCTCTGTTTCCCGCTCTTGTCAGGGCGGTCGGCTTCGAACTCGCCGTGGAGACAGTACGCTTCAGCGAGGCAAACATTCGGCGTCTGAGGGAGCTCGTGGACCAACTTGACCCAGAGGATCGTCAGGCTACCGAATTTCGCAATGTGACGACAAGCACGGCTTTTGAAGACCGAGAATCGTTTGACGAGGCTGTTGGCGCTGTTCTTCAGCTTGTCAAGGCTTGTCCCGATGGTGACATTGGGTACAAGGTATCTAACCAGGAAGACGCCACCAAGGTACGCGACGACGCACATCCCGTGGGCTCATTTTGTTTCTGACTCCTTCGTTTTTAGACTTTTGGCTATGGGAAAGTTGCTGGCGTTATTGAGCAACACGGAGTCGCGGCTTTGTGGCCTTACAAGCTGCTGACTACAATTCTTGCATCCTTGAAGAGAGATTTTCCTGGTCGCTTCCATCTCGAGACATATACTCCAGTTCAGTCGATCAATCACCAACAGCATGCGTCCCAGAGACACCCCTACACTCTTCACACCCCACGGGGATCTATTGTGGCTAAGCAAGTCGTTCACTGTACAAACGGATACTCCGCCAACATGATTCCCAACCTCGTTGGGAAGCTATATCCTCTGAGGGGCACAATGTCTACTCAGAGTATGGGACCTTCATTTCCTAACCGTGGGGAAAATGTATCATGGGCACATGTCTCAAAAGGCTCCTACAACGCAGATACGGGGCATATTCATCTTGGTTTGTACTATGCCCAGCAAAACGCAAAATCAGGCGTCATGTTTCTCGGTGGAGAGTCACAGAAACTAGCCACCTTGATTTCAAGCGACGACTCGACGGTTGCCGACGATGCACGTAAAACCCTTTGTTCTGTCGCACCACGCATCTGGAAAGACGCTTCTCCTCAGCCATTAGAGGTATGGTCTGGAATCATGGGGTTTACCACAGACGGCATGCCCCTTGTCGGTAAACTGCCACCAAGTCTGTCAGGTCGGATGGGAAATGGGGAGTGGCTGGCGGCAGGTTTCAACGGTCATGGCATGGACAAGTGCTGGCTTAGCGGAGAAGCAATTGCTAAAATGGTTCTTGGAGAAACGGTGCCTGGATTTCCCAGGGCATATCTACTAAGTGAGCGAAGGATCGCGTCTTGGACCCCTGAGAAGGCTGCCGAGACGTTGATGGATCACATCATGTTGGGTGGAACCCCTCCCTCGAGTCATCTCTAGTAGGTTCTGGAAGATGTACACGTGTGGAATTGAAATCCTTGCGTTGTTCAAATCCAGGTCACCGAAGGACTCGAAGTCCTTAGGTCCCTGCTGTGTTGTATTTCCCGATCTGTTATTATGCCGTTCTTACTGCCGTCGGCTACAGCGCGGTTGCAAAGCTTGTTGACTTGAGTTATTCAAGCTTGGGATTATCTGATGTCTATCTCCCGGGCCGCTTGAGGCTTTTGACCAACAACTCCTAGAAGGCATGACCAAGACGAGCCAGAGCAGAAGAATGAATGGACCCTTGTCCCTCTTTGGTGACAAACAACACCATGTTGCTCCATATCTAAGATGATGACTCGATTAATCCAGATGACTCTCGCACGTTACTCCGGTATCCTCGGCCGCCGAGAGGGGCCTTATCTAGTGGTTCAGCTCGGCATGAAAGCACCACATCGACCTTTCCCGTACTACGTAGTAGATTAAATCCCAGATTCACGGTCATCTACGGCCCCGATACCTCTCAGATGCCAGGAGAGAATCATCAGGGGCGTTGTCGATTCCCCACTTGATGTGGTTATCCAGCGTGCGGGGTTGAGTTAGGTGATTGCGCGCTCTTCTACATGCCAGTTCTGGACTAGTCAGCATCTCGGTCCAGGTGGGATATGACAACCTATCGGGGATCAAGATGGTCAGGTACTTTACGAGATGAATAAATACACGCATGTGAACCCTTCAAGTCTTCAGCTCAACTCATCCACTTCACCAATACACCCCTAGCTCTATCGTATTCAAGTCTCCCCTCAATCTCAGATATGCCGGCCAGCAGAACACCTACTGGCAAGACTCGATTGCATGTCGATGGCCTTGGAGTGGTCGAAGGGCTCAGTTTTACCCAGGGTGTGCATCAATTCTGTGGCATTCCTTACGCTTCCCTCCCCAAACGTTGGACACGCTCCAAACTCAAGGACTCGTGGCCAAATGACTTCCATGACGGAACAAAGCTCGGGTATTGCTATCCCATCGTCTCATAATGAAACAACCACTGACTATTGCACAGGTGTAGCGCACCCAATCCCCCAGAGTACAACGGAGACGACCCTCTTGTACCAGTTGATATCGCACCTCATTTTGAGGAGCCACCCGAGGACGAACTCGACTGTCTTGTCATGAACATCACCACATCGTCCACAGACCCTGAAAGAAAGCTCCCTGTCATGGTATATATCCACGGCGGCTCCCTACTCTTTGGAGGCGCAAATAAGGGTGTTTTTGACAGCGTCAACTTTGTCACCCACGCCATGGCTCGCAACACTCCCGTCGTCTCCGTCAACTTCAACTACCGCGTTGGTCTCGGAGGGTTCCTCGCTTCATCCGCCATCAAAACTGATCTAGAGCGTGATGGATACCAAGGTTTCGGCAATTTCGGCCTCTACGATCAACAAGTTTTGCTTCACTGGGTGAGCCGCTATATCACCTCGTTCGGTGGCGATCCAGACAACGTTACTATTTACGGCGAGTCTGCTGGAGGCATAAGTGTTTCTCATCACATTGTCGCAAGAGATCCAGCTCCATTCCACCGAGCCATTGCCATGTCTGGCCATCTGAACACGATTCCCACTTGGTCACTGAGTCATCACGAGAAACATTACCGGGCACTGCTCAGTTACTTGGGAATTGATCCAGACTCTCCTTCTTCGCTTGAACAACTTCGAAGCGTCCCCGAGCATGTAGTAGCCAAGGCAACGATACCAGTAGAGGGACACTTAAATGCTACCGGAAACCCATGTGACGACGGTGTTTTCCACGCTGCCAAGCCGTCCTTCAACACCATCGCTTCACCACCTGCATGGCTCAAATCCTACATGGTTGGAGATACTGCTGATGAAGGAATGCTCTTCACCGAGGCCTTCTGTGAGGAAGATTTTGGTTCCATCAGAAGTCAAATGATGGGTTGGCTGAGCACAGAAGCAACCGACACTATCCTTGAGCTATACGGCATCACGCCCGAGCTTGGGCAAGACGAACTCGTGGAGCGCATGGAGGAAATGTCTGCCGATGCGGTATTCAAGTCACACAACTGGGTCGCGGCTCATCGTTCGAATATTCCGCAGACATTTGGTTATCATTTTGACCAAGTGTGCACCCACGAGGGCATATTTAAAGGACAGGCGTACCATGCCCTAGATCTGTTGTACTTGTTCCTGAACTTTGACGAGAATCTGACCGAAGGCCAACAAAAACTCGCAAGAAACATGGCCAATCATTTCATTGACTTTTCCTATGGTAAAGACCCCTGGCCTCGCATGAGCGAAGATGCACGTTGGATGCGGTATGGGCCGAATGAGACTTGCAGTTTGGTCACTGAGATCGAAAATGACGAGGTACGCAAATACTCACGCATGCAGAAGATCATAGACATGGGTGTCTATCAAGAATTTATCCTGGCAGTTGATTGGATTGCGGGAGAGAGGGACAAGATGGGTACGTTTCGACGGAATCAAGATGGAACTGAGTGCAAGCGAAGAGAGACGGAGGCTTTGGCTACATTGAGTGGTGAGATTGGAAGACAGGAGGCCATTCCCGCCTAGACTAGGTTCCTTCAGGTTTTATTGGCAACTAGTACAAGTGTATTTCAGCATTCATCTCCGCCGCAATCTCTGTGGCCAGCTTCAATTTTGACTGCTCATCCCCCCCACTGCTTTTTTCCCAAACTTGTGTCACAATACCCAGTGTTTCTGTCACAGGTCTCTCCTGTCCATTCTCACACAGGTGTTGAAATGCTGTTCGGGAAAGCCTCCGCTCCCAGGCATTGTCCGCCAAGAGACCAGCAATGAACAGGGGATATAGAGCGGCTCTGGCAAGAGGCCGTCGACAAGTAAATGCTCCCGAGTCAAATATGGCCTGTATCGAAGCAAACACCCTCATTCGCAACACTTCGGTTCTGGGCTTGCTTGTTGGTGATGAACTTGGGTCCTGGGCTTCGCCGATCAACGCTCGGTTATGAAGTATCCCGGCGTTCCGGAAAGCTTCCCATAGATGCATCTGGATAAGTTCATCGCCCAACTCACCTGGCCACGCCAACAGTCTGTCTTCTGCCTCAGGGAACCCCAGATCAGAAAATAGGGTCATCAGTGTGTATGGTAGGCCAGAAGTCTGTTCAACGCCGGATTGCTTGCTGGGACCGACATGTAACTTCCACAAGTTGAGGGACACAGTGATTCTGTTTAATGTAAAACATGGAATATCAAGGAGTCCGATCACCTCGATGAGATGGTTGGTGAGTGGGGGTCGTTGAGCTTTGTGTAAGAGGTCTCTGTGTTGAAGAACACTGTGTAACCCTTCCAGCAGAGGTGTCCAGATGTATAGGGAGTTTATCTGGTTTCATTAGCCACGTTTCTCGTCTATGGGCTACTCCAAAACCCACGCTGACACTGCAAAGCAGGACTCCTGTAGCCAATGTTTCATCCAGATCCAGCTTCTCGGGTGTGTTGAGGTCGTTGAAATAATTGGAAAGAGCAGACTGCATATAAATCGGGGTCGCATGCATCATCTCTGGATCTAGGCTGGCTTGATAAGCCAGACACACATGACGAAGAGAAATGTTGCTATCGCAAAGAGGTATGATGTCAGAGTGAACGAAGTTGTGCTGCCCGCCTCGCCCGCTGAGGGTTTGCCAGCCTTTCGAAGTGACTAGCAAGCAGGGTTAGCAATATCAAAGGGGAGTGATAGAGGAACTCACAATCATTCATTAGTCTTTGAGACACTTCATCATCTGGCAGGGCCCCATTGCTGCAAGGGTCATCGAGTTGATACTGAAGGAACAGGAGATCCAACTGATCAGGGGATGAAACGCTGCCCGGGTCGGTTATCTCAAAGTCGGAGTCAGGAGATGCCTCGGCAATGGTCTCTGCTCCTTCTCGCTGTCTGGCCTTCTTCTGAAGGCGTGGCTTACGGACAGGATTCAACACAACCCCAGCCATTGGTGGCGCAGGGTCAGGGTTCGAAGGGCCCCATGTCAGTCTCGTCTGGTACCCTTCGCAGGCCATCCCAGCTTGGGCGCACCTATTGCACACGGGGCGCGCCTCGTCGCATTTCTTATGCCTTCTCTTACAAGTCCAGCAGCTATGGGAGACGAATGAATGATGAGTGAGGTATGTCAAAAGACTTGAGATGGTGCACTTACCCATGCCGCGATCGTCGAATCATTGATGCCTCGTTAAACAAGAAGGCTGCCTCACCCGCTCATGCACACAACGGAATGACTCCTTTAGTTAATGGTGATGCTGGTTGAGACAAGGTGGGGATCCGTCGATGCCCATTCCTGATGCGGAAGCTCGATTTATAACTAAATAACTAACGGGGCACCCCCTCTTATCGGGGATGACCTCGGCACGACCACCAGTAATAAGTTTGTTGGACTGATTCAGGCGCCAGTCTTTGGTCCGTCACGATAGCTGAGAGGTTCTGAGACGGTTCAAGTTGACATGTATATGATTCAATGAGGGAAAAATAATGTTTACATATTTACAACCCAAGGCTCGCCTTGTCTCTCACCATGTAAAACAGTGTAGTGGAGGACTGATTTGCGCCATGAAACAATGTCTTCTCCTGCGACAGTTTAAATCCATACTTCTCATAAAAGGGAATGTTTTTCTCGTTGGTGCATTCCAAGAAACAGGGGGCCTTTCCCAGCCGGTCCACGACCCAACTCATAATTGCACCACCGACACCCATTCCCTGAGTGTCTGGTTTGACCGCAGCGATCTCCAGGTAATAGAGCGAGTTTGGAGGATATCTACTCTTAATCTTCTTTGCAGATGCATAGTGGCCATCCATCATGATGCCAATTCGCTGAGAGAGAAAGAGGAGAATGTCAGTCTCTGCCAAATGCCTTGGATTGATCATCTCACCTCTTCGTCTGTAAATGGTTCATTCGGTTTGGCCCAATACTGATCCCAGAGGACCCTCAAATAGGCCGGCCACCACAACGGATTTAACCACCGGCGTTGTGGTAGAGGGGGGAATAAGAAGCAAACCCCGACACTTGAGGGCATTTTCCCCTCGGTAACTGCTTCCATTCCAATTCCACGGACAGTATACTCTCGAACTCGGGCTTCCTGCCATCGTTGTAGAGTTGGCTCAAGACTTTCCCAGCCAGGGCCAGTTGAACAACGATAGAGCCAACTAATCAGAGGGTCGGTAGCAAAAGAAAGGCTGAGTGTTTGCGCCGCAGCTGAAATGGATATCGGATCTTTGCAGACCGCGTTAGCAATGACAACTTGGGATCGGAAAGACTGCTCATGTGAAATGACATACCAAAGCTCAACGGCCTCATGTGAACCGTAGGTCGAACTACTTTTGCCATGCTGAAGGCGGAGACTGCTACCGATGACCCAGGATGCACTGTGAAGGAAGTGCCTACCGCAGAGCACACTCTTGCTCTGCTGGATTAAATATGGCTTATCGATGCGGAACCCGTGAATTCCGAGTCATGGTATCAGGATGAACTGGTTACGACGGACCCATTCACGGCACCCATGATGCAAAAAAATATGGGGCCGGTTCGCGGCGCTTCATCCCCCTGATCAGCGCGGCACCAGCTTCCGGATGAGGAAAGGTGAATGCTAAGGGAACGCTATCGCCAACGGGCAGGGATGCTTGCCTCGTGTGGGTGGTGTTGTCAGTGGCAATCGAGTACCTACCATATACCAGGGCCTGCTCGCGTCGTTCAAAATCTAGTTGTGAATGACCAATTGTTCCCCCCGACGCACCCTGCCCCGGGAAACGAGACCTACGTGGATATGCCTGTAAGTAGGGGGCCATGCTTGGAGATTGCTTATCGTCTGGCAGCCAATGCAACGCACGACCGACCGGATAGGATTTTTGAGAGTATCTCAGGGGTAGACCGGCATGGACCGGAGGATAACAGGTCTTCTTGGGTAGTGTTCAAGCACCCGGAGTAGAAGGCTTCACCGTCACGAACACCAGTACTATTGACTAATCTGAGGAGATATTGTCAAGCCTATTTAACTAGCCTACGCAATAAGCGTCACGTAGTCGTTTAGGGTAGGGGTCATTTCGGAAATGGATCAAGCGTGGAGTTTGAGTCTAGAGATTTAACGATACGGTGTATAGATACAACAAGGTTGGATGCTTGAACCATATGGCACGAGAGACCTCGGGTAAGGCCAAACAAGCCACATAGCTGAATTAACAGTCTTGTGGTTAATGGGACTTTGACGGTGCCGCTGTCATCCAGCTTTTGTTAACCGCTATGAATGGTGTTACCTGCGTGGGCAGCAGGATTCATTTTTGCCTCTCATAAGCTTGCTAGACCTCAATTAGATGCCTTAAGGACGCAGTCCAGGTGTCAAGTGATCTAGATTCATGTCCCGCGCACCTTTTTGAACACATACAGCCTCATCCCCGGCTCCGTTCCATTCCACTGATTGCCGAACTGCCCATCCTCTCCCCTCTTTCCCCGCGTTTTAGCACTTCAAATGACTGGGGGGCTCAATCTTGTTGCGATAACGCTAACCTCATCAAGTAGGCGGAGCCGTCCTGGTTAACCCTTTGCTAGCCACTTATCGGGCATCCTTTCCAGCGATATCAAGACTCAAGCATTGTGATAGCCACGTACATAAGAGTCCGAGAGCTCTAGTCACTCTTACTGCCATGAGCATTCTCGAACTCGTACCGCTTTTGCGAGAACTGTCATCACCTAAACCGTTCGACCTTGCTGCCCTTTCAAGATGACTCGGCCTATTCAACCTCCACCTCCAGAGTTTACGACGCCTCCAGGCACCGTTCGTATGGTTCGAGGTTAGTTAGATTAATTACCCAGTATTGATACTTCAACTGACAGCTCGGAATAGAAGATGGCCGCTTTGAGACCTCGGAGCTGGTGCTGCAGCCGACCCCGTCCTCCGACCCCAACGACCCGTTGGTACTGCTCTCATTGACCACACATGATGTCATGCGTTGACCTCTACCCCTAGAACTGGAGTCGTGGTCGTAAATTGGCCAACTTTGTCCCCGCCCTCGCCATCACAGCAATCATCTTTACGCAGTGAGTAGCTTGATTCAGCTTGATTTATTCTTGAGCGATGCTGATTGACTTTCCTCTAGGACATCCCTCCCCATCCTGTTCTGGGTTCTCTGGATCCCCGAGTTCGGCTGGACTTATGGCCAACTCAACGCTGCTTCGGCTGTCAACTACGTCGGAACGGCCGTGGGCTGTATCCTGTTTATTCCGCCAGCGGTAAAGTACGGCCGACGGCCCATGTACATCGTCTCCACCACCATCATTCTCGCCATGGCAGTCTGGTCGGCGTGCTTAAGCAGCCTTCCCGAGTTATTTGTCTCACAGCTGTTGTTCGGCCTCGCAAATGCTACCAATGAAACGATTGTCGAAATGACGGTAATAAGGGCACGCCTGGTTTGAATCCTCGACTGACGATACCCAGGTTGCCGACTTGTACTTTGTGCACCAGCGTGCAACTGCCAATGGTCTTTACATGGTCATGGTGATGATAGGAGTCCGTTCTCACTGTTCAATTAGCACTGAGACCTGAGCTAACGAAATCGACCCAGAGTTTTCTAAGCCAAATCATCGCCGGATACATGTCGGCCGACGGTAACTGGAGACTATGCTACTGGGTTCTCTTTGCGTTCGAGGCTGCCCTGCTGATCTACTTCTGCTTGTTTTTCGAGGAAACCAAGTACATCCCTTGTATCGAGGCCAGAAGCCTCGAGACGGCAAAAGTCAGCCAAGCTTCAAGCAGCAAGAAAGACGCAGGCTCGGCATCCGAGAACCAAGAGGCAGAGCAAGGCTCGCCTATCATGCCTCAAGTCTCAGAGGCCGGGACTCATCGTATTGACCCCAACATCCCCCTGCTCACTTGGCGACAGCGAATGCGCCTCGTGACGAAAACGGATCAGAGCCTGTTGAGTATCGCGTGGCAGTCGGTGGTCATCATCTACCGATTCCCAGCAGTCATGTATACGGCTCTGACGTACGCTTTCACCGTTGGTTGGATCACGGCCCAAGCTTCACTCATCTCGATTGTATTTACGCAACCGCCATACAACTTTGGTACTGTTGGTGTTGGCAATATGAACCTAGGCATCTTTGTCGGTTGTATCCTGGGGTCGATATATGCTGCGCTTTCTGATAGGGCTGTGGTTTGGTTTGCGCGAAGAAACTATGGCTATTACGAGCCTGAGATGCGCCTTCAGCTCAACCACCTCCCTGCTCTCTGTCTGGGTGGAGGATTCATCATGTTTGGTGTGACAGCGACGAAAGTACGTCACTTGTCCCTTTCTTGCACCAGTGCTAATGAATCAGGGCATGCATTGGATCTTTCCTAGTATCGGAAGTGCCATATTTGGTTTCGGGATTGGTGGTCTTGGTGACGTTGCTCTTTGCGTCTTGATCGATAGCTACCAAGCTGTGAGTGTCTTTTATCTCCTAATGCCATGAGTCAGCGCTAATTTGCTTTAGGTAACTGGCGAGGCTTTCATTGGAGTAGCTTTCATTCGGAACTGCTTCAGCATCGCCATCTCCTTCGCCACGGTCCCGTGGTTGGATGCTCAAGGCTTACAGAACATGTGCATTGCAATGGGTGTTTTGGCTACGGTAACAGGCTTTCTTCACATCCCCTTGCTCATGTGGGGGAAGAAGATTCGCGAGAGGACGGCTGAAAGCTACGAGAAGTTGGTCAAGGAAAGGGAAGGTTCTCATCTTTGAATAGTAGACAAGAGGGGAAGGAACTCAATGATGGATGCAATGAACTCTAACAAAGGAGGAATCGGGATAACATCCAAGTCCGGTCAGACTATGCGACAAGAGGAGGTCGTGAATTTCGACCGTGCCTGGGTAGACCCTGTGGGCAACTTCTCTCGCAAGTAGTGGACAAATCTAACGTCATGTTGAGTGCTACTGACCCTCAGCGGCTTATAAACTCGCGGCTGCTTGAATTTGTTAGGATGAGTCCCTCTTGGCTACTGAGATACCGGTATTGGGGATGGCAACCGGATATAGTGAATGCATGTATGACCACCAAGCTGCAAGAAACATTCGGTTCATTATGAATGGTGAATAAAAGAAAAAATTATTTCTTGACCGCTAAAAAGTCTATCTCAATCAAGACACTAAGTGCTTTGTCGAGACATTGGCGACTGACAAAGCTGTTGATAAAGTTAAAGTTGGGGTCTTTGGAGTTGCCATCAGGATACAGGAACGTCGATGCAACTTGTCGTAACTTAACAATCTATCGTCATATCAGCATACACTCTATATAGTCCAAGTGTGTGAGAAACTTTTACCATAGATTGTCCATTTGACTCCAAATCTGGACCGGAGAGGCATGTCAGGACACCTACCAACATTTCTCCTAACGATGCCTTGATGGACCATAGATGTGCGCTGACTGCTTCGTCAATTGGTGCATAATAACCCTCACCCTCTCTTTCAAGTTCCCGAGATCGATTTTGCCATCTATCTAAGCAGACTTCTAGCATCACGGACTGCAGATAGATTGCCGTCATGTAGAGATTTGCCGACATGGAGTGGAATGGATGGTTTTGTTGGAAGGCCGTTGCTGGGTGATCATCTGAATGTCGTGCTTCTCCATTACCTAGTTGTAGGCTGAGGGGCCCAGGGAGCTGGTCCACGACAGCGTTGAGCCTCTGAATGACTTGAAGAAGCGAGTCAAGCATTGGAAACGCTAACAGGATCTCCCCTCGATTCGAGTACAATTCAGCACTGGGTAGAACGCGAGCGGCGATCTCTCCATGTGAGAGAATATGAGGTGCTGAAGTGCTTGGGAAGAACTCATCCAAGTGATCCAAGACAGAAAGATAGAGCTTAACAAGTGCGACATATCCAGAGATCAGAGGTGTGCCCCCAGCAGAGTGGGCATACTCGCCGCAGAGCTCCTCATCGCTAAGCTCTTTAGGTAACAGAAACTCCCAATCTGTCTGTCGTGGACAAAAATGAAGGCCACAAGGGGGAATCAGGTCGTTCACTCGGCTATGCCTAGTTCCTTTTAGCAAGACTGTGGCAAACACGGTTTCATGGAGCAGGCTTACACTTGAGCAATAAAGAGCAACCAGAAGACACGCTTGCGCAGCTCAGTGCCGACAATGTCCAACCCTTTGTATGCATCACGCTTGTACAACTCCAGGTCACGGCAGCACGGGACCGCTTCATTGAACCATACATAGCCTGCGTGGTTTCTTCCGGCGTAGAGAAAGGCGACAGCTATCACGGTTGTGACCCTGAGCCTTTCAAAGGAAGGCTGGTCTTGCCACGACGGCAATGTTGCCATGTAACTACAGGTGATGAGATGAGAGGCCCGCTCGACGACCTGCGCCGCATCGTCGTAGCCCACAATACCATAACTAGAGACGTTTCGAGGCAGTGAGGCAACGGTGACGGCACAAAGAGCCACACAGAGGCGAAAAAAGGCCGCGTCAGTTTCGAAGTCGCGGCTTGCAAGCTGAGCCTTGAACCGTGGTAGGTGGATGAAAGGGACGAGGGGATAAACTCGGAAAAGAAAGTCATCGATGATAGTAAGAAATACGGGCTCGGGGAGAAAATGAGCTATACCAATCGGTCCAATTGGCAGTGGCAGTGGCAATGGTTGTTGGTCTGGGTGCGACAATGGTGGTGAAGAGAGAGCGGCCCGCTGTTTTGCCTCTGCAATATGACTAGGTAGTGTCTTATGAGTCAATCAATTCAGTTCGGACTAGGCGATTGTATAGACATACCGGCTCGGAGGTCCTCGAGGTTTACGACTTGTCAGAAAGGTACAGGGCACGTCGTGTCGAAGGCATCTAAGACAAGCGATTGAAGAATCGGCGGGGAACAAGCACTGTACGATATCAAGGATGAAGGTCAGCATGGAAGACAAGGAAGGACCATGCCCAAGGTCTCTAACAGCCCCTGAGAGGGGACCAAGTCAGTGCATGGCGTACTTACCTGTATTCGCCGACTGCGGCACACATCACAGGCCCGTCTTGCAATCTTGCGGGTCTTACCCGCTGCTCGGCGTTCTAGCACCTCCTTTCTGGGCATGTTAGACTGATCTACACTCTCTGTAGGGAATTGGTTCGTGGTAGAGGATGGCGTGAGAGATGAGGAGACGAAGAGCGGAGTGAACCCAGTTAGCAGGGTCATCAGTTCGTTCAGCTGCCAAGCCCTGTAGCCGAGGACTAAAAAAGCGTCATTTGGTGGCCCCGCTCCGTCTTCGGCTCGGTGGTGAGACGACTGCAAAATAGTTGAGGTTTGGTAATTAAACTTGGGTATTCAGGGAGGCCAGGGTCTCTATTCTCACGGTTGGCATGGCACTATGCAAAGCAGAGAGTAAGATGACTATCTAAGGCATCTATCATTGAGACAGGATCGAATCAGCGCCCCAATTATGTGTCAAGCTTGCATCCTACAGCTTGGCGTGGAGAATTTATTAGGTATTGTCCCCGCGTTTGATTAGTGAACGTGCTCAACCTCGGTATTCCCGGCTTCTTCCGCCTTGTCATTGGTCACCGTAATTAGGCTGGTCGTCTTGAACTTTCTTGCAGGGATTTTCCGGCTCCAGAGCTCATCGATCTCAATGTAGGTTCGGTTCTTGGTCTCGGGAACCAAGAAGAAGATGAAGATGCAGCACGCTGCAAGAGTGCCGCCAAAGATGAAGGCAATCTTACCTCCGAGATTACCTTCATCCGGGTTGATGGCGTAAGGTAGACTGAAGGACCAGATGCAACCGCTCAAGCCATTCACCATGGTGGCGATGGCTTGCGTGGGAGCACGGAGCCTGGTTGTGGCCGCCTCGGCTGTGATGGGCCAAGCAACGGCTCCGAGAGTTGCCTGGTAGCCTGCAGCACACGGTTCAGTCAGCATATTCAAGCTGTCGTCTCTCAGATCCCACTTACAGAACGACCAGACGGCCATGAATACTACCTGGGCCCAGATTGCGCCCGAAGCCTTGATCAGTGACAAGATGGCGATGAGGAACAGCGTTATCGACAAGATGATGGAGCCGTAAAGAGCTGTTCCTCGACGTCCGAAATAGTCGACAAAGAACCAGCCAACAATATTACCGACAACCATCACGCCAGCGAGGCCAACCGTGGTATCAAAAGACACGTCCGCAGCCATACCTGCCAACTGAAAGTAATCTTTGGGATAATGGATCAACATACTTTCTTCGTTCTGCACGGAGGGATCGACTCACAGCTCATGTACCCAACAACCCACGCAGGGCCCGAGGCATTCTGGATGAAGAACATGCCAGCGGCCACCAGAGTACGCTTCCAGTTGTCACCGTTGAAACATTCGGCGAAAGAGCCCTGAGCCTCGTTGTCCTGGTTCTGTCGTCCGAGGGAGTCATGGATTTCAGCCAGGTGCCCATCCAAGTCATACGAAGTGTCGTGTAGCTTGGCCAGATTTTTCCGTGCCTTGTCCTCGCGTCCATGGGCAACCAGCCAGTATGGAGACTCGGGAAAGAAGGGCAGGAAAATGAGGGCGACGGCTGCGAAGCCCCATTGCGTCGCGAACATGACCTTGTAAGTTCGGTCGTCGGTATAGGTGCTGGTTGATTCGCGCATGACGGCATAGCCGAGCAACTGTCCAAGGACGATGGAGAAGTTCATTCCGGCCGAGACCGAGCCACGGATAACGAGAGGAGCCATTTCGGAGGCATAAGGAGGCGCAGCGGTTGTGAAGGCACCCATCGGCTAGAGGGTTCCACCAGTTAGCGAGAACACATCTGGAACAAGGGAAATTGAATGTAGCACGTACGATACCAGTCAGGATTTTCCCTCCAAAGAACATGGCAAGATCCTTGGCAAAGTACTGTAGAAATGCACCGGCGATGGACAAGAGGAATGCTACCAGGATCACAGGTTGACGGCCATAGCGATTGATGGCGAGGCCGGAGGCAAAAGCGCCAAAGATCAAGCCTGTTGTCAAGAAGATCAGCCTCTGAAGACCAGGCGTGGGAATAGACCAAGCAGAAGAGAATAGAGCTTACCGAATGATGTAGCTGCTTGGAATCCAAGCTGCCAGTTGGCATCAATGACCCAATCTCCGTTGTACGGCGTTCCGTAGTCCCTCCGGAACTGAGCGATTGAGATGACAATGGCACCGGCCAAGCCGTCATAGCCCCATGTGATGCAAAGGAAGAACATGTACATGCCTGTTCGGGTCAGTATTAGACACTCGCGGCATCTCTAGGCCACAATGACGGTACGCCGACTTACACCAAATCAGCGGCCATTTGTTCTCTTTGATGGCCTGAATCTTTGTCAAGTTGTGCTGGCGGAGCTCAAAACGGGCGGCCGGTGATGATGTCTCAAGGACAGCGGGAAGGTCGTCTTCTGTCACATTTTGAGCATGCGCAGGATATCCTTCCTTGTCGTCCGACATGTTGGAGGATGCAGGTTGGATATTAATAGCTGGATTGTTGGATGCCAGTTGGTTTAAATGGAAAAGATCAACTGTTGATAGTCATAGTGTTTAAAGCAGTTCAAGACGACCAGATTTATATATTTTAAACCCCGGCCTTCAGAACCAACTCTAGATTGCGGTCCGCCACATGGTTTTCTTCCCCACGGGGTCACTAAGCATCACCTGGCATCCCTGCAAACCTTGATCAATGGCATAATGCAAGTGACAAGGGTGCTCTCATGGATGAGAGGCCAACACTTGGCGCTAGTGGAGAAACCTCAGGAGAATCCCAATGCTCACGTGGCTGGTGGGGAGGAGCTGAAGATGGAGTCCGGGGCTTAGCTTCGGGGTCGGGTCCTGAAGTAGAGGCCAGGGTAACTCCGAGGATTCTCCCATCATGGACGAGCTTGTTGGAACATGGCAAGATATAGAAGACAAAGAAATTCTCACATCAACTCTTCTTGTTCCCAGGATTAGATCTAACACTGTTCAGAAATTCCCTTTCTATTTTTTTCCGCTGGGCGAGCTTGCACCTGTTACCATTATTCATCCTCCTGCAGACATCATGGCACAACCACCTACGGATGCTGAGCTTCTTGAGCTCTTGTCACAGCTGACAACGAGCGAGAAGATATCGTTACTTGCAGGAAAGAACTCTTGGGAGACCCAAAATATTGACCGTCTCAACATCCCCTCTCTCAAGGTACGTGTGGTCCAACCCTGGCTTTCCCCACCTAGGTTAGCTGATGCTCTCTTTAGGTCAGCGATGGCCCCAACGGAGCCAGAGGGGCCGATTTTCTCGACGGAAGGACTGCGGCATGTTTCCCAGCCTGCGTGTCCCTGGCGGCTACCTTTAACCGCAAGCTTGCGCGGCGAGTTGGCGTTGCCCTGGCCCAGGAGACTCAGACCAAGGGGGCCTATGTCCTTCTGGGTCCCACCGTGTGCCCACACCGCTCGCCGCTTGGCGGACGCAATTTCGAGTCTTTTTCCGAAGACCCTCTCCTCGCTGGCGAGCTTGCTTCTGAATACGTTCTAGGCCTGCAGAGCGAGAGGGTGGGGGCAACAGTGAAGCATTATGCCATCAATGAACAAGACACTCGTCGTTTCACTGTCAACGAGACAGTCTCAGACCGGGCCATGAGGTACGTTAACTGGATAAGGGCCTTCATAATGTGAGCTGACTACAGAATACAGAGAAATTTACTTGCGCCCGTTTGAGATCATCATCAAAAAGTCCGACCCCTGGTGTATAATGACAAGCTACCCCAAAGTCAATGGCCACTACGTCGATGATCAAACCACGCTTCTAAAAGACATCCTTCGAGATGAATGGGGTTACAAGGGGCTGACCATGACTGATTGGGGTGCTGCCTCGGCTGCTGTGGGCGCCGGTATTCGCAACGGGTGAGCGCTAGACCTGGTAGTTCTGGATTTCTTCATCACTAACAATGTACCATAGGCTTGATCTCGAAATGCCTGGTCCTCCTCACCGGAGAAAGGCAGATGTCGTGCAGAAGCTGGTCGATGATGGAAAGGTTCATCTCAAGGATATTGACGAGCGCGCTCTGAATATCCTCAAGCTTCTCCGCCAGACTGGAAAGTTCACTGACAGGCGGGACCCGGTTCCTGAGTATTCTGTCAGTCGACCTGAGCATGAAAGACTCATCCGTGAGGCCGGTGCAGAGGGTATGGTCGTTCTTAAGAATGCTGGTAAAGCACTACCCCTTAAGCCTTCCTCCCTCAAAAACATTGCGGTGCTTGGTCCACTAGCCAAGCAGACGGCTGCCCATGGGGGTGGGAGCGCATCCCTCAACTGCCACTACAAGATCAGCCCCTTTGATGCCATCACATCAAGGCTTGGTGATAGCAAAATTTCATACTCCAAAGGTACACATGATGACCGTTGTTATTGGTATGGCTGCTGATCACCCTGCATAGGCGCACATGTCTTTCGCACGCACCCTGACTTTACCCTTGGTGCTGTTAACCGCAACGGCAACCCTGGCTTCATCTGCGACTTCTTCAAAACTCTCGACATGACCGACGAAGCCTTCCATACGAGTGAATATCCGAGGGGTAGCTTCATGTCTATCATGAACGCAGAGATCGACGATGCCAAGGCTGTGCGCATGACCACCACGTACACTCCTAGTGTCAGCGGAAAGCATTACCTGAGCTTTTCTGGTATGGGGCCCACCAAGTTGTTCATCAACCGAGTCTTTCTTGGTGAAATCAAAGAGACAGAAGAGGCAATGATGTTCTTCCTGGGTGCGCAAGAGGAGAACCATGTCCAGTACGACTTCATCGCAGGCCAAAAGTATGATATTTTGGTCGAGTCAACCATCTCACCGGTGCCAAACGCCGAGCTGTTCCTTGCAGAGGATAAACTGGCAGTTCATCTCGGATTCATCGAGCAGGCAGAGATGGAGGCTGATCTCCTATCAGAAGCCGTGGAGCTGGCGAAGCAGGCCGATGTGGTACTCGTTTTTGTCGGAAACACACCACAGTGGGAGACCGAAGGCCAAGACATGGCTACCATGTCACTTCCTGCCGACGGGTCACAGGACAAGCTCATTGCCGAAGTTGCCAAGGTCAACTCCAATACTATCGTTATCATTGGAACCGGTGTACCGGTTGAGCTGCCCTGGCTTGACGAGGTCGCTGCCGTCGTTCAAACCTGGTATGGCGGTCAGGAGACTGGCAATGCCGTACTCGATGTTCTTCTTGGCGAGGTGAACCCAAGCGGAAGACTGCCCGCTTCCTGGCCCAAGAGGATTGAGCACACGGCTTGCTACGGACACTTTGGCCTTGACAGCTGGGAATCTCGAGAGGTAGAGTACGTCGAGGGTGTGAATGTTGGTTACAGGCACTTCGACTCTCAGTATGGCACTGAGAAGGAGGTTCTTTTCCCCTTTGGTTTTGGCCTAAGCTATTCCACATTCGAGATTTCTGGTAGTGCATTGTCCGGAACCTTGAGCGAAGTCGATGTCAATGCCGAAGTGACCATCACAGCTTCAGTTCACAACACGGGTGATAGAGCAGGTTCTGAAGTCGTTCAGGTCTACCTGGCACCCCCCAAGGGAGAAGAGGACAAGGGAAGACCGCCAAAGGCACTTGTTGCTTTCGACAAGGTTCACCTAGCCCCAGGAGAGAAGAAAGAGTTGCAACTCTCATTCAAACGAGATGGCGCCGCGTTTTGGTCCGAGAGAGAGAAGCTATGGAAGGTCGAGGGGGGTGATCATGGCGTCTATGTCTCAACCAGCTCTAGCCCCCTAGACGTCAAGTCTACGCACACTCTCAACGTGCCACAGGCTTTCAACTTTGCCGCATAGTCAGCGGTTTCGTATGTTGACGATGTCTCTGAAAGGGGCCATCTGCCGCAATAGTTAAGAACATGGTTATCAATACATGCCATCAAACACAATACCGCAGAAGATTGTTCTTGCAAACTATTTCAGTATAACACGTTCTCGAACTCAGGAACACATGCCACCGTCAATCCTAATAGTCCCGCCCGTAATGTACTTGGAGTCATCTCCGAGAAGAAAAGCAATCAACTCTACGGCCTCCTCAATCTTTCCGAAGGGCTTGATGGCATGTAGCTCAAGTACCATCTCATCCATGCATCCTTGATCGAAAAGCTGTCGAAATATTGGGGCGTCGATTCCACTCTTGATTGTACCTGCTAATACATCTATTCCTGAGTATATATGCAGCGAAATGAAGATCCTCCCGGAAAAGTTGCCTTCTCTGGACTATCTCCGGCTCCAATCTTCTTTGCCGCTGATTTTGTCAAGGACATGACAGCCGCTTTAGGCGCATCGTACGCAACGACTCCAGGCCGGAAGAAACTGCAGAAGGCGCTCTAATTGTGATCTTCCTCGTTTACATTTTCCCTCGATGATATGACATTGGTCGTAGGACAAGTGGCGATGACCTAGGTTTCAGCAACCATGCCTTGAAGGTCCGACTGTTGGTTGCAGAATAGGACTACAAAATGGAGTGTTGGGGCGACTGATAAGAAGCTCTTCGGGGTCTTGTAGCAATGAACAATGGTGGTATAAGTGGCAATTGTCTAGTTGTCAAAAATGTTGGACATGAGGTGTTGGTCTATAGAAGATGTGCATGCCGAAGTATTCAGTTTAAGATAGAGCTAGGATGGCTATCTCTTGCGAGCTCGTCGGAGCTTGGGAAGCGCTCATAGGTCAAGTCCCTATTGCCAGTCGCCCTAGAGTGAACGGGAGTGGAGGTCTCTAGATTTCCTTTATTTCCATTCTTTCACCTGTCATCGCATTAGGAGTATCTATATGTAAGGAAAACAGCGGCGGACGGGAGGTGAAACACTGGGGGACATGTGTAATACGCTTCGAACGCCCTTGTCGAGCTTTATGGTCTGGTTCGGTCAAAATCCGAATTCAATATTGGGCCCAAGCCAAACCGACCGCATCAGATCAAAAGGCAGAGACCGCGCTCAACACCAGTGCTTTCCGACACAAGTCTCAAGTACCTCAACTACAGTCGACTTTGAACTAACTTCTCAGAGCATCGTGACCTCAAGCCAAGGTATCACTTCGGCCCCTGATTAGCTAGGGAGAGAACAGTCCTCATTAGATCAAACGATGCGGCCGAGGTTCAGCAAAGCTTTTGGTGTAGGGCGGGAACCCATGTTGTTCTTAGCCCAGCTGGAATTTAGCAGCACATGCCGAGAACCCTCTCGCCCAATGCCAGAATTGTCAACCGGTTCCCGTCAGTATCTAAGCCCTCTTCAATCTGTCCCAGCTTGGTCGTTCAAGCATGTTCAAGCGACGTGTTCATGTCTACAGCATTGCTTTGTCCTTAGTGCATCGATTTCAACCCTACCATGTCTCCCAAGCTTTGCCCTGGCAATTTCAATCTGCTAGATCCATAGTCATCATGGGAATGCCACTAGAACTATCAGGTGACATCACTGTGCTTGACTTGATCATGATTTCTTTACTTTCTCTTTGCCCCATGTACCCAGCTTAGTATCTCAAGGCGGGATAGTAGCCCTCAGCTTCTTTAGGTCATCATTTTACATCAAATGATGAGTGACTTGTGCAGATGCTCTGTCCCGGCAAAGGTCGCAATTTCTCGTAGCAAGTTTCGGGAGCTGATTTTCTTTTTTTCTAGTCTTCTCTTACGTGATTAGCCTTCTCATCTTCTACTCCTTTCTGCCATCCATCTAAAATCTCGGTGTCAGTGTTGGTCGGCGAAACTCAAGCGTGATCCTTGATGTGTTGAATCCTTGTTTGTCATGATTGGTGGCTGGAACGTTTCCGTGTATGACGTCATAATATTTTGAGAGCGAGGTAAACAAGGTGACAAGTTGATAGATGCCACCCTAGAGACATAAGAACTTTTGGATGCTGAGTGCCATTAGCTTTCTAAAAGAGCAGCAAGCAGACAGAACGTGCGTTAATTAAAAATTCAATAAAGAATAAGATCTTAAAATAAAAACTCATGACTGTTGTCCCAGATCTGATCTACTTGTGATTGGAGGTCGCAGACATGATGATGGATAAGTGTTGTTTTGAGCCATCACAGACCGATGAAACAGGAATTTGAGACACCCACTGCGCCCTCACTAACAAAGACACTAATAGAAGCCTTCCTCCGCTACATATGAGCAAGTGATAAAAGCTGACATGGGATTCTGTCACGATATCCAAACAGGGCATCGTCAGCTTCCATATGGAGGAGAGTTATCCACAGGTTGGCATGGGTTGGTGGGCTGTGCATGAACCCAAGAATAACAATGCACTATTAGTACAAGCTGCATTGAATACTTATGCAAACAGCCTGTGCATGGTATAGGCGTTGACAAGTGTGAGAGAGACACCAATGTTAGCGCAAATAATGCATCTCCCTAACTGCACAAGCCATCCATCCACATCACGCTCGAGAGTTATTAGTGGCTGAGGCGACATGTACCTAACGCGCTAGGCTAGAGAGACCACGCGACGCGCCGCGACAGAACGCGACGCGCGTCAAGGCCCCTGCTCTAATGATCTGTGAGGTTTGACGAGAGTCTGAGAGCAAGGTACACAGGAGTCCGTCCTCCAGCTGTTGACCAATGGTGACTCATCACGCAAGCTTGGCTGAGATGGTGACATTTCAGTTGGCCCAGGGGATGTTTTAACTTGACTGTGGCTATCTTCGCATTTCCGAGTCCACTCACCAAACCTCGTTTCATTCGTTTTATTATCCTACAATTCGTTTTTGGGGATTAGGAAGAAGGAAGAAAGACACTCAAAAAGTAGAAAAGGAAGGATGGAAACGAGAAATCAGGACGAGTCGGACATTGTATGTAAAACGACCGAGTGGTGAGGCATCGAACGTGACCTTAGGATCTCCCATTTGATTGTGCCAGTTGGTCTCACCATTTAATCAAGCCACTCCGGCCACTTTATTACATGAGCCCATTCCATATCACCAGTGCGGCAAAGACTCAAGTATCACTCTCTTCGCAATAGTACCTGGTCATAGATCGTTCGTTAAGATGAGATACTCTACGGCCCTCTGCTGGCTTTTGAGCCTGCATCAAGTCCCATTTACCCTTGGGGCCACCATCCAACAGAACAAACCTGTCGAGCTTTTTAACCTTAAACCATTCCGCGTGGATCTTTCCTGTCAAACTCCTCGCATGCTGCGTTTGATCAAAGAGACTCGTCTTCCGGAAGCCCAAACCCCAGGAGCCGGAGCAGAATTCGGCATCACTGTGGATGTCTTGAAGTCTCTGCGAGATTATTGGCTCAGTGATTTTGACTGGAAGAGAGAACAAAGAGAAATCAACAGGTAAGATGAGATCATCAATTGCTCATTCGGTCCGTCAGGAGCTAACATCAACATTGAGTTATAAACAATACACAGCCACCATTGAGGGCTTGACGATCCATTTTATCCATGAAAGATCTCCGGCCCCTGATGCTGTTCCCATCATCCTGCAGCACGGTTGGCCAGGGTCTTACCTCGAAATGATCCCAATCATCAATGATCTGACAAAGAAGGCCACAACCTCGACTGGCAGACCGGTTTCCTTTGATGTCGTGGTGCCATCTTTACCAGGCTATGGTTTCTCTAGTTTGTTCCCCTGGATTGGCACGTCAATGATACGGCTCGGGTTTTCAATACGTTAATGACCCAAGTACTAGGATATGAGGTCTATGCTGCACATGGCACTGACCGGGGCTCTGCCACGGCCTACGAGGGCTACGCAAACTTCAACCAGTCTGTTCGCGCTCTTCATTTGAACTTTTGGCCGTTTCAGGGACTTTTGCCAGATGAAATGACCGCTAAACTTTTCTTTGACACCCGACGAGATGTTTTCTGCCAAAAAAAAAAAAAAAAAACCTCGAGTATGTTACAACTGGAAATGGACATTTCATCACTCAAACAACCAAGGTACTGCTCTTGGAGAAATGGATATGGCTTTCAGTTGCTAATCCGCAAGCCAAACACTCTCGGCCTAGCCTTAAATGACAATCCCGTTGGAATTCTGGCCTGAATTGGCGAGAAGTTGTTGGACTGTAAGTGAAGACTTCGTATTACCCGAGTTCGATCACTGAGAGAATCACTTAGGGTCTGACCCAAGATGAGGCACAGGTCCATCAGTCATGAGCCATAGGGAGGTGCTTCGACATGCTTCTCTTACAATCTCACTGGCACGGCTCTGTCTTCTGTATACACCTATGCATCCAACCTGGACCGTTTGCAAACAGCACACACCAAAACCCAAACAGATGCTCCCCTTCTTTACACTGCGTTCAAGCACAACATTGCATTCTGGCCTAAGGAACTGGTGGAGCAGGTGGGTAACCTGGTTAGATATAAATCTGAGTGACTCGCATAAATAATCCAGTACTTACTCGCCTGCTGACCGAGCTCATAATAGTCCATACTTTCGGAGGGTATTTTCCAGCCTTGGATAACCCCCCTGGCCTTGTAGAGGATATACGAGAAGTTGCAGAATTTTGGCAGGCTTGAATCTTGACGAGAGAGTTTCTGTCACTCACTTTTTGTCTTCTGAGGCTACCATATTTTCGGAAAAAACTGTCAAAAGAGTTCGATCACCTAGCACATGGGGGAACTAGCCTTGTCGCCAGAAGTAATGCTAGAATCCTCTTGAGACTTGTACATGATGTATTTTTGTAACCTTTTCTTGTCAATTATTTGAGATATTGGTCGATGTTCCTACGTGCAAAACCTTCACATACGCGTTTCCACTGACAGGCACGTAGTCGAGTCTCATGTTTTCAATGCTCGCCTTTCGACAAACCAGAAGAGGGACAAGGCAAGACATTTACGCTTCTTGGGAAGAGAGAAGGTGATATTTTCCTACAAAACTTGCATTTTAAACTTGAGTCTGTAATTATATAAGATCAACATATCCCTTTAAGTTTTAATGCCCTTATTACCACATCTACGGTTCTATGACCGATGACAAGACGACCCTTGGTTGTTGCTGCTGCCATGTGAACACCAGTCAATCTACAGCCCTACCATCCTAGAGCCAGCTTGATTGATGCCTCGAGCAATACACCGCCCTGAAGCTGAGTGGCTTCATTTGGATGGTAATCACACCCAACTTCTGAGCCTTGCGAAGGCCAATCGACCAAATGGGTTTTCACACCACGGAGTTGCCGCATCGCGTTCTTGAGCGCTTGCACAGATGTGGATTTCTGCGCATCAGCCTCTGAGGGGTAGTTGTCGTTGAGCATTGGGGAAGACACAAAGAAGAAATGGGCTTTTGGGTAGTGAGAGTGTATGCTCCCCACAAACACAACCAGCGCTTTTGTAAGGTCCGCTGGATCGACCGGATCACGCACACCCAGATAGCTGAAGTCGTTTGTGCCGAGGTTTATCACTACAGCATCTGGTCGCCACAACTTGGGAAATGAGAAACTGTTATCTTTCTCGTTGGCGCCGTAACGTGTGTAGAGAATCGGCATGGGCGGCAGAGGGTCAGGAGACGTCGAAGCATAGTTACGGATCAACCCCTTGCCGCTCCAAGCGATGACGCTATAGTCTGCACCCAAAGCACGAGCCGCCACAGCGCCATATGTCTTTCTGTTGTTTTGCAGAATGGCCGAGTCCGTGCAAGGCAGAACACCATCGAGGCCGTATCCGACCGAGATGGAGTCGCCAATAATCTCAATCTTTCGTTTCGGCACCGTGGTCGGTATTAAAATACCATCGGTGTCAATATCGGTGATGCGAAAAATACCTAGGGAACTCTCGGATCGTTTACGCAACTCGACAGTGTGTGTTCCTTTTGGCAGAGTCGGTGTCGAGATCGAGGTGCCATTCACGTTTCCAATGAGAATTGGGTCACCACCGTCGATTGTTAGATCAACGCTGGAGGTCCCTGTGATGGTGTTAATGCCGATAGTGGCCTTTGTACCGTCAAACGTGAAAGACACGCCGGTGCTCGGCCATGTAAGCTCCTTAGTCGCTGGGTTGACTCTTCCGACAAAGTTATAGCTCTAGATACACAGTTCAGAGACGTTTGTTGCTGAGCAAGCAAGGGCGATGAATAGACTTACAGGCCGATGATCCTTGGTGGAGTGCAGAGGCAGCGTGGCGGCCGTAACGACGGTTGCAAACAAGACGAGTATCGTCACCTTCATGTTGTACCTAGAAGCCGATGTCTGATGACCTGATCAAAAAGTCGAAGAATCACTGAGAGGGAGCATCCATCTGAACGGCCCTCCTCTTCCTGCTTAAAGGAGCAGTAGTTCATACTATATACTTTGGCAGGTCTCCTGACTTCCCTTCCAGGACGGACAGCGAACGTCCGAATTGCCCCATTAGCCCAGACTCCACCATGAAGGCTACCCACCCCGCGCGCGAAGACGAGGTTCCAACTATATTAGCCTATTTTCAAGATGGTCATGCCCCCTTGATTAGTAGGTGGGTTTAATGGACACAACCTCGAACTGAGCCAATGCCTTCAATGACTGGACAGCTATTGGTGAGGTTTCTACACGTGTATCCTCTATAATTGAGATTGCAAGTTGAGCCATGATTCTGCAGCCTGTACTTTCTTTAGCTCAGTGGGATGGAGAACGGAGGGCTGTTACGGCCACTATCTTCTCCTACCGGGGCACCGAAAACTGCACCGACAACTATAAAGCGAATGATTGAGACCTAAAGCTAGGCCTAGATCAGAAAAGGTCGTCTCTGGTACGTCTCATACGGTAAATTGAAACCTGCAATGGATTGAAAACCTGAACATAACAACTGCTCGTCAGATGGGTGGTCAAGATGCTCATGTGTTCTTCGTCGTAGTTGAAGCCTGGCCCTTCATGGGAGAATTGAACCAGAAGATTGTGAGTGATGGCTATCTGTATGCCTTCCATTGCCTGTATCACTGCTATGACTGGGGGTCTCTCTGAGCATGTTAACAAGGCAAGAAAGTAATGCTTGCAATCTTTTTCAAGGCACAACATGTAGGGCACGCCGAAAGGCCGCTCGTCTCTCATTCGTCATACCCTCATTGAGATCTGAAGCGGGCGTAGGGTGGTGATGATGAAATGGTCAGTTGTCAGTTAAATCACTCCCTTGCTACCCCCCATAACCTAATCACAGGCAGGCGCCATCGGTCTACATGTCAACGAGACCAACTTCAAGTCACAGGTTAGCGAGGTGGATCTAGAATGAGGACTGACTGAGGTCAAAACGATGCTAAGTATTGTGACTATGCTGTTGGCCGTTTTCGCATTCTCAAGATGGATAACTAGACTGACATAAAAAATAGAAGCTGCTATCGCTTCTCAACGCCGCTGTCAGCCAATTTTCCAGTGTTCTTGATCTAAATGTGAGTGAAATTCCCTGTCTATTCCTTACCGCCTTTTTTTCTCTTGTTATTAGGTATGCCTAATAGTAGGAAATCAACTGGGCCTGCCCAAAGCTTTCCGTAAGGTTCAAGACACGAACTAGATTAGTACGTCCGGTCAGAGCAAAGGGAAGATGCTAAATGTCAAGAAAGGCAGCCAAAATCTTCTCTGTTCTCTTGATCGCTTTGTTTGGATACTCGTCAAATGGTCTGCCAGTGTTTTCGAAACAGAACGGGAGGCTTACACAGGACCTTCACAGTGTCTACATTGCTGGCCCACATGAGCCAACGGATATTATTAATTTCTTAGTATGTTTAATAATAGAGGATAGAAAGATACATCTCTTTTTTCTCCTAAAGCGTAATCCTACCCTTCTGCTTAGCCTTTCCCCCAATCCTCGCCCTATACGGTGGCGATGCGCCAGAAATAACTTGCTTCCCCACAAAGCCAACCCTCCCTGTCATCTTGCCATTCTTAACCGTTAGTGTAAGGCCCTAATGCAGGACTATAGTCAAAAGCCATCTAGATATCTAACCAGTGGTTAACTATATGCTAAGATACGCTAACCTTAATCCAGTAGGGATTTTCGCTATGCATAAGAG
>JAPFTB010000198.1:0-123285 GCA_030779245.1 Fusarium sp. MBC 438 | reverse complement strand
TACCCTGATCTTGAGTCAACTATTGAGTACTATCAGACGATGATTGATTGGATCCAACACCTGGTCAAGTCTTTGCAGTAGTGTCAAGACTGTGACTTTGGATATCTGGGGCTTTTCTGGAGTGGAAAGATGACCTGCGGCAGATGAGCCTCCCAAGTGACATATCAGAATAAGCTAGGTGCAAGTTAAATAAGACAGAGCTTTTCAAGGCGTGCAGAGAGATTCAAGACAAACTTTCAACGTGCTTGTTAAACAGCCGTTCTTAACGGTTGAGATTTGCGATCTTCAGGCTCAGTCAACCCATCAATGGCTGGGCTGGTTGAGATTAGCATACTTTACAAATGACCACTTCCATGATCCCCCTGCGTCTGTCCCGAGCAGTTACGTATCAATCAGAGTCAAAGTACAAAATAACATTCATCATCTATTATCGGCACGATCACGAGAGATTCCATGTCGATCAAAATGAGCTAATCAGCAACTATTCAGTCAAGCCACTTCCGTTGGGCTGTTTCGTGCCACCGTAGACAACTGTAAATCCATCCAAGTTTCGCAGAGCAGTCCTGCATTCGCTAATATAGTTCTTAATCCCACCCAAGTAATTCAATTGCTCACGCTTCTTGCCTGGTATGTTGGCGCCCATGTACCACGAGTCAGTCAAAGGCAGCAGAGTCCGGTCGTTGGCGTCTTGGATTGCTTGCTTCCACTGCTCTTCCGCCTCCCTTTTCGCTTCGATTGACTTGACCCCTTCCTTATCGAGCTTCTGAAGCAGGTCGGCGACGACTTCGACTTGGCTTTCAATAAAGACAGGTCCATTCGTAAACGCCGTAGGTGCTAGGTCATTGTCAGCAGCCGTAGTCGCTTGTCCTTGGTGAAACTTGCCTTGGGGACCGTAGATCATGAACAGGTTAGGACAGCCGCTGCTGCAAAGGCCAAGATGAGTAAAAACGCCATCCTTCCACCGCTTTGCGAACGTCAAGCCATCCGTGCCTTTGATGTTCATCTTTGACAGGCTTCCAGTCATCGCATCAAAGCCCGTAGCCATCACGATTGTGTCGAACTCTTTCTCCACTCCATCTTGACAAATGATGCCCTTTTCGGTGAACTCTTGGACCGGGTTGGCCTTGAGATCCACGACTTCGACATTATCCTGGTCAAGGCACTCGTAGTAATCCTGCTCTAGACTGCTGCGCTTGGTTCCAAATGCGAAGGGCGCCTTCTCGGGCACTAAAAAAGCCGACTTTGCTGGATTCTTTATCCGCGGTCGAGTCTTCTTTGCCCAAAACTGATACATAAGCTCGTTGGCTTTTTTATCGACCAAGAAGTCCCGGAAATTTGCCTGGTTGAAGTTGAAGCCGCCCCGACTCCAAAGCTCCTCCCAGAGCTCCTCTCGCTCGTGGTCGTTTAGATCAAATACCGAGCCTGCCTGAGCATCATATCCGAGACCGGACTTGGTACTGCGGCAGTACTCAAACATCCTGCGATAGGTGGACTTGTCGATCTTCTGCTCTAGGTCGGTGAGAGGGCGCTGAACCATGGGCAGCGAGATGCTGGGGGTTCGGATGTATACTGTCAGATGTTGAGCCTCCTTGGCTATCTCTTGGGTGCACTGGAGCGCAGTGGCGCCTGCGCCGATGATGGCGACACGCTTGGCTTTGGCGTTTGCGATAGCAGGCCAGCGAGTTGAGTGAATAAGTTGTCCTTTGAACTTGCCCAGGTTCTTGAAGTCGGGAAAATGCGGCTTGAATGAACTTCCCGTTGCACAGATCAAGTATCTGCACGATGCCTTTTCGCCACGCTGCGTAGTGACCGTCCACCTTCCTGCAGACTCGTCAAACATCGCCTCGGTGACGGCAGCGCCATAGGTGATATCTCGAGATAAGTGCAGCGTCTGGTCGACATGGTGGAAGTAGGCCTGTAGTTCCTTTCCGCTGGGGAATCTCTCAGACCAAGTCCACTTCCGCCAGACCTCAGGGATTGAAAACTGATAGTATGGAATTTCCGAATCGACGCGAGCGCCAGGGTAGGTATTCCAGTGCCACACTCCTCCAAGATTGGAGCCTGCCTCGTATACGTGGGTCTGGAAGCCGAGTTGACGAAGCTTGTAGAGACTGTAGCATCCGCCAAAGCCGGCACCGACAATGAGTACGTCGAGTTGTCTGACTTCATTCTTGTCGTCGCTGGAATGCTTTCCTGATGTCATCTTTACAAAAATTGCTGTGTTGCTAGTGATATCGTTGTTGTCATTGATGTTGGCCTCTATTTCAAGCTAGAGAGACTCGTTTCAAGTCTAGTGTGGTATTTAACAATTGCTCCTTGGCATAGAGCAAGGCTGTCTGAGAGAGCGCCGGGTCAAGACCGATCCGAATCGATAGACGGAGCTGGCCGATCTGGTTAGTGGCCAACCCAGCCCCGCCGGATATCCGACGCCGTCAGCCACAACGATTCTTCGGTCGACAACTCCGAAGACTTGCAACATCCTAGACCCAGTAACATGGTTATGGACTCAACATCTTCCCGCCGCCCAAAGCATACCCGAGCCGATTAGGCTTGCGGAAATACTAACCGACAATGACAATCCCAAGTTGCACGATGCCCTTTCCTAGAAGATGTGGAAGTGCTTTGGACTGGGATGGGGTTTGGAGCCCCTGATCTCTTCAGGTATGTTTTACTCCGACAAACTCAGAAACAGATACAGCGAATACCTTTGGATTGTTCCTTTGCCGGCTTGCCTTTTACCTACCCAGTGTTGACCATTACGATCATGAGTGCTAATCCACAACTCAACTTCCCACGAGGGATGCTATCAGGCAAGGACGCGCTAAGCAATTCTAGTAACTCAACTAACAAACCCTCCAGGGCAAGTTGCCATTATCACAGGCGCAGCCCAAGGTATAGGTGCCGAGGCGGCCGCTGTCTTTGCACGGGAGGGGTGCATGGTTGTGATTGCAGACATTGATGCTGGTACTCCTCCCCTAACTAAATGAAAGAAACAGCGTTACTAAGCCCATGGCAGCCAAGGCGGACAAGACAGCACAAGTCATTTGCTCCAATGGGGGCACTGCAATTGCAGTTGCTGGAGACATCACGAACAATGAAGCTATCGACAACCTTGTCCATAGGGCGGCCGAGTTTGGTCATGGCAAGATTCATATCATTGTCAACAATGCGGGCTACGCTTGGGATGACACCATTGAGAAGATTCAAGACACGCAATGGGGTAAGTCTTGCGCCTCGCCCCTCAAGATAAGCAACAAACTTATCTCTAACCGCCAAAGATACAATCGTCTCACTGCACAACACGGCGCCTTTCAAGCTCATCCGCGCAGCAGCGCCGTACTTTATGGTACAGGACGGGGAGCCGCGGTGCATAGTCAACATCTCTTCCACATCCGGGGTTTACGGTAACGCTGGGCAAGCTAGTTATGCCTTGGCTAAGGCAGGCATCATAGGCCTTACCAAGACAATCGCTCAAGAGTGGGGACCGCAGTATGGTGTGAGGGCCAACAGTATGCATCTCTTATTTTTCTGTCCCACTGTTGAGGCATACTGAGACTTTACTGTAGCAGTTGCATTTGGCGCTATTAAGACCAGGCTAACTCAAGCTCCTGTGGGTGAGTATGTCATCAGACCTGATGGCACCAAGCATCCTGTCGGATTTCAAGGCGGCTATGACGAAGCTGAGAAATGGTGAGCTCTCTTTCATGTCCATACAGATAATGCCTGATTGGCTTAACATTGACATTTGCAGGGTGAGCGACGTCCCCTTGAGGCGGATTGGAACTCCAACCGATGCCGGGCGTGCCATTCTAGCAGTGGCCTCTCCACTCTTCTCCTACGTGACTGGACAGGTTGGTACATTTGACCACTGTTGTAGGAACGGAGGCTAACTTATGAGTTATTCAGACAATTGTGGTAAGTATCAGATAGTCAGATGTTCGTAACGTACTAATTGTGAGAAGGTGAGTGGTGGCAAGGGGGGTATGTAACTTGAAAGAAAGAAGCCCTGAAGATACAACAGCTAAGAGGTGCACGAAGAAAGTGGACTGGTCACAAGACAGCTACAGGACGATAACAAATGCACAGGGTTATCTCAATGCAAATAAGTAACTACTGACTCGAGTATCAACTACTGGGTTGAAAATAATAAAAGGCTTCAAGCCAAGAAGAAGTATCTGCCCCCAACTCGGCGCGCCTCCAGTGATAGACCGACGGCGACGTTGATCAGACACCAGAATCATCCTGGAATGGACCGGTGGCATTCCAATGGTTATCGGGGTTATTATACCACAGGTCCCAGTTCTCGCAAATCCTCCTTGTTTCTCGCAGTCTCTCCTCAGTCATCAACTTCTTCAAGTCCTCCTCCCGCTCCATGATCTGCAAAGCCAAACCACTCGAAGCGTGCCAGGCGATGTGGCAGTGGAACAGCCAGGAACCGGGGTTGTCAGCCTTGAAAGCGACAACGAGGTAACCCCCAGCCGGGATCAATGCAACGTCTCGTCGTGGGGGGTTATCAAACTTAAGTATCACTTCGCCCTTACCAAGGAGTGTGGAATCATTGCCTTGAGCGAGGAGAGCAAAGTCGTGGCCGTGGAGATGCAGCTATAAATGGGTCAGACCAATGACACTTCTGGCGTACCAGGGGGATTGAACTTACAGGATGCGCAACAGGTGCAAAGATCTTCTTCTTTCCAGCAACAGTGGCGTTGGGAGCCGTGATGACGAGGTATACCCAGTCACCTTTGTTCTCTGCAGGCACCACAACGTAGTCCTTGGGCCACGCATCCGTCCTGTTGAGCCCAGTAATGGTCGGCTTGGAAAAGTCCACCCACAAGGGGTTGTCCCCAAAAGACCACCAACTAAAGTTGTTTCCAGCAGATGGTCTATTCTCAACCTGTTCCAGGCCGATATCGAAATTCTGTGACCCTAAATTTGATGAGTTGCATGTTCTAGTATCATCTTGCCAGGGAGTAATATACTCACAGTTGGTCAAATTAACCTCAGTGATGTTCCACTTATGAATAGGCACCAGATTCTCGTATTTTTCATCACGGCATGCCAACTTATATCCGTCTCTCCAGGTGGTAGGCACGCTCGTGCTGCTAGCATTGTAACGAAGGATGCCCTGACGCTCATCTGGCTCGTTTCCGTCCTCGAAACCTTTGCACCCTTCGGCAGGGACTGTGCGGATCCAGTAGTTTCCATCTTCCGACTTGGGGTAGGTGGTGGTGTTGATTGGGTCAGCGTGGAGAACGATGTGGTATCTTTGGCCTAATAGATGTCAGTCATCCACTTCCACATTCCAGAGATCAACCTACCAATGCCTATAAGAACATGGGTTGCATTATAAGGTTCGATGGGAACAAAGTCAGAACTCATAACCTCGAGCATGTGGTTGTCAATGCTAAAGACAAAGGTTGTGTCGACGGACGTGTTGATGACACGCAGAAGGTATTTCTTGCCCTACGGGTACCTGGTTAGCATCTTCATCTGTGATGGTCACATTTGAAGGTGCACAAACCTGCGCCACGGTCATGTTGAACCGCTCACGTGGGAAGCTGCCAGCAAAGTTTCCTATGATTGTGAGCTACGGAGGCACAGCTGTCAAGAAGAAACGTACCAATTCCATTAATCAGAATACTGTTCATCCTAGGGAATGTAGGCTTTCGCGTCAGTTCTCGCTCCCAATCTTGGAATGCACTTCGATGGTTCCAGTCTGTAATCAGGATCGGGTCCTTGGCCTCATCGTAATCGGCTGATGATGGCCCGAAGATGGTTATAGGTCCCGCCAAGCCATCCGCGTACTGCAGAGAGTAATGGCTATGGTACCAGGAAGTTCCGTACTGGAGAGCCTTGAACTCATAGGTGAATGTGTCGTTTGGGGCGATTGGGCACTGAGTGACACCATTGACACCGTCCATCTCCATCGTGTCCTTCTGTCTAAGACCGTGCCAGTGGATCGTGGTACCGTTGTACTTGAGCTTGTTCGTGACATGGACTCTGATTGTATCTCCCCAGCATGCCTGGATCCAAGGGCCAGGGTAGGTTTGGTTGAAGACCTTGCCTTCAGGGTTGGGTATACCGTCTCCGTTAATAGTCTTGTTATCAACCACGAGCCAGTACTATAGAAATTATGGTCAAATAAGAAGTGATGACCATGGTGATAGGATCTTCTTACTTCTCTCAAGATCCCTTGTGGGGCATCGTCCTCGTAGTTTGTCGTGATGTTGTATTCTTTCTGAGTGTGTTTATTTCTGAGCCAGCATTTGCGATTCGTCTCACTCGCGCATGACACCCAGTCATTTTCAAGATGTGGATACTTGCAAGTGAGATTCGCGACCGTATCTGGACCATGAGGTGCTGGGAACTTGGGGTAGTGAGGAACGTTGTTGTCAAAGGAGAAGATGGGTTGCTGGGAGTCATCATGTTGACCGAGCGGTATGGAAAAGAAGGTGGCAACGCAAAGGATGAATGCTCTACAAGCCTCGTAGAGCCCCATGTTGGATGGTTTTCAAGGTGTTTCTCTAGAGAAGTTTGGACAAGTACGAAAGACTTGAAGGATGAGTAGAGGAGAGAAGCCCCAGATCTTGGAGCTATCTTTTCTCCTCTTTACATCTTCTCGCAATCCAATTTCCCCCTCACTTGTCTCCGGGTTCAGCTACGGGCGAACGATGTGATAAGCCACACCAAGGTCAAACGTGATGCACATGCCTTAAGGTTGTCTTGGAGTGCCTATCAGTAACATACATGTCGAATCCGAAGCGCGGATTACAGCCATTTGGTGGAGCTGGTCTGAACCTAATGGGAGCTATTGGATATATGCAAGCCTTGAGCAATAGCGCAGTTCGAGCAGACTTTAACCCCTGTCATCAGCCGCACCGAAACGGGTTCTAGCCCATGCCACTTTCGCTTTTCCCCTCTCTAAGATGAATGCTATTCGCTGACACGTCTCGTGTGATAGAGCAGGGGATACGTTTTTGTCGAGATTGTTCCAGGCTAGCTAGCCGCGTCGTGCCGTCCCGTGCAGCAAGCAATACCTCCGCTTACTCGCATCAACAGTCAGCCAGCCTCAGTTCCAATCGTTGCCAAAGACGGACTGCGAAAGGAGCTTTTGTCGCTGCCGAAGGCCATTGCCGAGCTCCTTGCTTAACTCGATACAGCTGACGCGCCGATCTGCAACGGCGTCGAGGAGCTTGTTGATATCTATGACGTGCGAATCACACGAGGCTTGATGTGATCCCGGCGATACAGGATTTTTCTCTTGAGATCAAGTTTAGGCCAGAATGTCTAAACCCAAAGGGTACATATACAGACCGGTCAAATGAGATTTCCTGCATACATCAAGGCACTTGATCAAGGGCTCGGGGAGAGGTTGGGGTGGGCTTCTCACATTAAGGTACTAACATGCCTTGAGCTTTACACACCAGGAGGCAGACAGCCATTGCCCGTTAGACCCCACGTGGCGTAGGGATGAAAACTGCCCCAGAGCCCTCAGTTGGCGGCGGCACATGCAAAACGTCAAAAGTGTATGACAGAGACCGTTTGCGTACAAAAGTATAATCAGGTCCAAAGCAATCAAGGACAACTTTGAAGCGTTTGCTTTGTCTAAGCAATCTCTTGGCGCACCCATCTCTAAGCTTTCCAGACACACAACAGAGGACACAAGACCTACATGTTGCGTGAAGAACAGGAACACCCTATAGGATCACAGCGTGGAGAAAACAGCTGGAATGTGAAAATGTGACATGCCCTTTTGCACCAGCCCGTTCTTTCGGAGCCGGGCCCAACCTCCGCTCGAGGCCGGAACCCACTGACAAAATGTGTGCCTTGTCATAATTATGCCGTACTGGACAAAATTCGGATTCTTTTAGGGATGACAAAGTGGTCTCATACAGTGAACATACACAGTTCATAATCACAAAACTACCGTAGTCCACGTTCCCAGAGCTTGGCCATGAACCAGCCGATTTGACAACAAAGCGCACACACCTGAATCTGACAGGGAAATCTCAATTGACAAGTGTAAAAAGAAAAGGAAATTATCAAACGAAAGAAATGTCTAATCCCACCGCGCCAAGCCCACAATAAACAACCCAGATCATTAACATTAAGCAAAGCATTTGCCCTCAACCATCTTTGCAAAAGTGACTGAAGGTGCATCCACCAGCCTCCAAAAAATATCTGCAAGCCAAATGAGGATTGGGATGTAAAGTGCAATGGAAAACAACCATGCGGCTTCCTTCCAGAATCCGGGCTCGGTGCCAGTGAAGTTCTTCCAAAAGAAATCTATCAGAGGCTTCCCGATCAACTGGTTTCCGAGACCATGTACCAGGTACAGGGCGAAGGATATCTTGCCCAGGTATCGGATCGGCCGTGTCTCCAGGACGGCTTGGCATCCCTTCAGGTAGCTGATAGCCGAGACAACAGTGGTGGCTCCGATGGATAACCATACATTCACTCCGTAACCCGGGTTATCCTTGAACCAACTCGCCATCCACATCCATCCTGGGGTCGCATCTGCTCCCTTGTTCGGATACGAAAGAATGTACAGACCCAGTATCAAGATGAAGATGACGCCAGCTTTCCGAATCTTGTCGCTGATCTTTCGAGCCCATGGCACCTTGGCAAGAGCCTTTTCCAGGTCGAGATCTTCAATCCAGGTCGTGTCTATTTGGCTGGTGTTGGCGGGTTCAGAGAGCAATAAGAGATTACTTTCTGCCACAACAATTCCTGCCAGGAATAAGGCCATGTTCCATTGTTCCTTGGCCATGAAGTAGACAACTATCGCAGAGATAGTCACCATTCGAACCCAAGCTCTGCACCGCGCAAGGCCCAGGATGGTTACGAATAGGATCATTGATCCGCGGAACTCGATCGGGATTGTCCAAAGGTGGCCGTTGAAGTGGAATCCGCCATTGCTAGTCACCAATGTGAACGGGTTCACGATCCGATCGATATCATGAAACAGGGCCCTCGTGTCGGACCGAAATGTCGCTCCCTTGTGTCTCTTTGGGGAGATATTCGCGAGGTGGGCCAGGTAATGAAGTAAGAGCGAAGTAAAGCTGGGAATAGCCAGTCGCATGCCACGACGGAAGACTGATGATGATAATCTCTTCAAAAGTGTACCATGATCTTGCTTGTGTATGAACTTCAAAGGCGAGAACGACAGGGCATATCCGGAAATAACGAAAAATATGGCCACCATCGCGCGGCCGTGGACAATGAGTCGTACGAAGGGCAGCTGTATAAACAGGCGTTTGTTCTCTCCAGGACCACCATACGCCCACAAGAGACCAGGGTGCCCATACATCGTGTGGTGGAAGAGAAACACGAAGAAAGAGGCCACACCACGAAGACCATCTAGCCAATCTGTACTGATCCGACTGCTGCCGGCTTGGCGTGTGCCAGTTTGGCTTGGCCGTTCTTCAGAAGACGCATGATGTTGTAGAAAGCTGGGTGTCAAGATTTCCTGAATCTTGATGACGGCTACTTTCCAAGGGCTGGGAGGGGGAGGAGGCGGCAGGACGAGGGAATCGAGGCTCGATCGAGAAGAAACAGTGTCTATTACAGTGGTCGCATTGTCAAGCTCGATTTCTTGCCGTGGAAGGGCCGTATACGCTGACTGGCTCATGATGACACGGGAAAGAAAGGCCGAAGTGAAGAAAAAAAACCAAGAAACCAAGAGTCGCCGAGAATGCGGGAAAGGGAGAGATGCAGGCTTTGTCTGCTGCACCCAAAATACATATATACTCTAAGTTCTTTTTTCCCCTGATGATCCTGTGGTATGGCGGCATCGGTTATTTGGAAGCCAACGTCGTGTTAAAACCGACTTTTGCCATTGTGGCTTACTAGATCATCGAGAGGCAAAGCGCCATGTATCCAGATGCCCGACATCTCTCCTATGAGCAGCGCGATAGCTGATTTTGCTCCGTAGTAAAGTCGCGTTCCAATCTGCCCCTTTGCAATCCAAATGACTCCCTTGTGATGTTGGGGCCTCCCTTGCGTTCCGGCTCAGTTAGCGACGTGAGCTAACGATGCTTATCCTCTCCTTTACATGGTTAGGACAGCGTTCCCCTGGACTAAATGTCTCACGTCTCCCTTGAGAAAAGTATACGTTAAGCATAAGGCTGGTGAGAATAAGCTTATTCCTACATCGTAGGGCTGTACAATTTCGACGATGCAAAGCAACAAGTTGAGGTAGAGATGATCTGCAGGTTCAGTGCATCTATATGTGGCAGATTGCACGACGAAGGGACATGTTGTTGTTACCTGAAAAGCCCAATTCGACTGTGCCTCGGCTGCCTCTATCATAATAGGACTCATTAGTCCCTTCGGAGTAAGGGAATGAGATCCAATTCCTCAGTCTCAGCCCAACTCAATTAATGTCTCTCCCGGACCACCTCCTTGCTGCATTGTTCCATTAACCGGTATCCTTGCAGAATCGAAAGAGGCAAGAGTCGAGATTTCGTAGCATCTCTTAGTTGACGCCAACAATTCTCCACCATCTCTCTCTTTCGTGGGAGAGCTGATATCCAGGTTTAAGAGCGTTCCAGTCACTGTGGCCTGGAAATGTCTGGTTTCACACTGATACGACTTAGCGACCGATCGACATGGTCCAGATTGTTCGTGGCAAAGCGCTTATGCTGTTGCTTGTCGGAATTCTAACTGTTCGCCTCGAACTCTTTTGAATCGGACTTCAGCTGGCGTTGTTTAGAACCACTCTTGAGCCACTCATGCAAGGCCAGGCGGGATGAAGTGTTGGTCTGAGAATTCCTGGCGGAGGGCTGGTGTTTCAGCAAAGTCAAGTGGCGAGTTCGTGGTGGAGCAGTACTCAGACAAAGATGGCAACAGTCTTGCAGCCTCATAAGGCCCCATCCGAATTTTCGATCCGGCTTATCAACTTATTTCCGAGGAGAGTGCGCGTGTTGACGATGCGAGACCTTGTCAGTTCCAGGTCCTTGAAGTAAGACATGCGAGACTCCATGTTGCTGCCAGCCCTTTTTGCGAATCTGTTGTAGTATTAAACCTAACACTGCGAACATTACGATATCTCTCCCCCTTTCCATCAGTCAGCTACTTCACCAAGCTTCATGATCTCTTGCCTGCAACCATGATTCTATAGTTTAGTGCTGACCCAAGCGGAGCTGAACACTTCTCTGATGAGCAGTCTCGGTGGTGGCAAACTTCCAAGCAGGCACACCACGCTCAAAGAGCTCATCCAGCTCCTCATATGTGCGGCCCTTAGTCTCGGGGAACAGAAGGATCGTGGGAACAAGATAGACAACTGTGATGCCACCGAAGAAGAGACCAATCTTCTGACCCCAGCCGGCGTTTTGGTTGGACAACATGAGCGGCACAGTGTAGTTCTAATAATGATCAGAAATGATTCAGGCATCCCACAAGACTGGTGAGACTTACAAACAGAACACCACTGGCAGACTGAATAATGGAGGCGAAAGCAGTCGACTTGGCGCGGAAGAGGGGACTCGAGACTTCGACCAAACTGATCCAGCCTTTCACAAACAGGTCAGCAAATGTTCCTAGATATCAGGTGACACCAAGACATACCGATTGGAGCAAGTGAAACGGCATAGATGAAAGCCCAGAGCGCACAGAGAGTAACCAAGGCAGCACCTGTGGCCGAGTTGGCTTCGAGGAAACCAAGGCCACCCACAATGAAGCAGAGGGCACCCATCACGATTCCACCATAGATGACGAGGGTACGACGACCAGCCGTATCAACAAGATAAAACGATGCGATAATTCCGGCCACCAGGACGAGTTGAATGATCAGGTTACCGAGGAAAGGGTCATCGAGCTTGGCAAGGGCGAAGAAGTATGTAGCGTAGTTGAAGAAGAGAGGAGCGCCGACAAAGTTCTGGAAAGTAAATGGCAATGTCGCAATGATGGCTCTCTTGATGTTCAACCAAGTGAAGAATGCTCGCCATTGGTTGTCGGCGTGCGACTTTTGGAGTTCGGCCGACTTGTCGGTTTCGTACTTGATGACGGCGTATTCGTGGTCAAAGTCGTAGCCTTCGACGTTGCCAATGAGTCTTCGCAGAGACTTTTTGGCATCTTCAGGTCTATCGTGCATAGCATACCAAACTGATGAGAAGTTAGCTGGCGCAGATTGGGTGTGGGCATCAACAGGCTGTACGGACCTGGCGACTCTGGAAGATAGAGCATAGGGATAAGCCAGAGACCGCAGAAGACAAACTCTGAGTAAAAGATGTTGCGGAACTTGAGGGGCGTAGTGTCCTTGAGAATCTTCAGACCAATGGCGAGGAAGAGCTGGCCGATGGCAAAGAAGAGCGAGAAACCACCGAGGAGAGCGCCACGAAACTGGGGCAGAGTAGTCTCTGAGAGGTAAATCATCATGGAGGAGCTCAGAAGACCCGAAGCGAACCCTCCGACCAGTCTAGAGCACAGAATGAGTTCCAACTCTTTGCGACGATAGCTAGAACGATAGACTGAGGAATTCAAACGTAAGTATCTGGCTGATGGCGACTAAAGAGGAGAAGGCGTATCGTACTAGGGCGAGAAACACAGTCAAAGCCCACATGTTAAACTTGCGACCGAATCGATCGGCCGTAATCGGAGCAATTAACTGGATAATAATCTGCGACGCAAAGTTCATGGCTTGCCACAGCGAGACGTGGGTTGAGTTGAGGGCTGGGGCGCCTGTCTCGGGATCGGTCACGGTAGCAAATTGTTCGATGAAGCCTTCGTTGGCAATGATACTTCCGATAACGGAGTGGCCGTAGCCGGAGTACCTATATAGGAACCGTTAGCCATTCAAAGTAACAGAGACCAAGGAAGAAAGACTGGCGTACATAGCGCCGATAGATACCATGAGGCCGGTGGCGTAAAGGCGCCAGAACTTCCTCACGGCCTGGGCACGCGTCAAGCCCGCAAAGGCCGAGGTGATTGGCGTTATCTCGTCGTTGGGCTTTTCATTTTGGGGGACATCGTCGATGTGGTTGAGCTCGTCGGCATGGGCGACGCTGGACTTGTCGCCGTGGTTGTCCATGCTGTTCCAACGCGTCAAGGGGCAAAGATTGATAAGACAGTGAATCCAATTGTGATTGGGTATGAACCTGGGTTGAACCTGGAATCAGACCTCAGGTTGGAGTCCAAGACTCAATCTTCTTATACAACGTTGGAAGAAGCTCATCGGTTCCTGGAACCATTGTTGATGCATCAGTCGGCTGTTAGTACCGATTGTCTGGATCGAAGCAGACCATTGATGTGGGGATGAGAGTTTCTCCGAGCTCAAGCTATTGCTCTAGTTGTGAGGCCGGAGAAATAGACCATCTCCAGATGGACCCAGTCATGGCGTATTCTCCGGCCAGTATCTCTTGTCTGATTGGTCGTCCGGAGAAACCGACATGGTGAACGCGTGGAGATTAGCAGAGTCAACGCGGTAGTCTCACAACTTAACCGTTCCTTTCCCCGCGTTTATCACCTTACTATGTAACACAATCCCCGGATCACCGCTCTCTCCAAGCTCTGACCGTTCAAGCCATCGTTCCTGACGGGATGCCGAGGCCAAAACAGCTTCCCGGGCCCAACACCAACAGGGCGGCTCTCTCTCGATTTTATCCGGAGGTTGAGATTAGCCGCCATTTCTTAAAGTGGGATAGTGTCACCTGCTAACCCCAGATCAAGGCACATGACCTGGGGAAATACGGAGCTACGCGTCTCCTGTTTTGTTTACGTATGTACCTCGGACATCGTTGGAAGATGCCAGGGTCAGGCCATCAGATCAGGTCAGTTGGAGAAGTTTTCGGCTAGCCGATGTAGATCCGTTCAGCCGGTCACAGGAGCACTGTAATTTTCGTGAAACCCGACGCGTCGTAAATCGAGCCTTCATAGAGCATCAAACTCTGCCATGACGCCTAACATAATGAGTATTGACATTCGCATGTACACAGCTATTCTGCCAAGTCGTGGTACCGTCATTTTGCAGTGGGCTTTTGAGAAGGAAATTGCTGGAGCCTCTACATCATCTTGAGCCTTTCCTCTACGTCGGGGCCCTCCACATATGAGCGGAATTAGGTGTCGATCACGTTAGTCGATAGTTTGATCGAGACGCGATCGCATCCGACCGTCGGAGAAATCAGTGGATCGAGGAGTCAAGTGTCAAAACGGATAGACCCATGCCAGTCACGGTACCTAGACTATGTTAAATCCTCAGCACGGGTTACACATCACCTTACAGAGTCACAAAGATAGTTCCACGATCCATAATGGTAGGATCCCATTTGACAGCACGAGAATCAACTCTAACAAATGATTGAACATACCAACTCAGTTGACAGTCGCGTCTTCAAGCTTGTATAGGTAGGTATTGAAAGCAGACCGGGTGACCAACTGGAATAACACTACCCTATACTAAACATGAGGAACAAAGGATCGCCGTATAATGGATGCCCTACGAGCAAAAGCCAATTTTGAAATCACACCAAGTACTATGTTCTTTACCTGAAGGAGGAATCGTCTAGCTCCTAGAGTTATTACCCATGTAGGTAATGCCGTGGCTTTGATCCCGGGTGCGCTGTGCGTGTTTTCACGGCTTCATTCCGTTACCCACGCCAACTGCGGGAGCGTAGAGGTGATGGCACGTGCACGCTTACATAAGCTCTAAACCATCGCGATTTTGCATGTGCTAAAAAAGGATCTCGTGATAGCCTCACTTCTTAAATTAATGAAAAAACATCCAAGACGGTTATTTTTACTCAGCTTTAGGCCATAGCCCGTGTAAAAAGCTTATAAAAATTACATATATTAGCCATTTTTTGCTAGAAAAGGCATAGCCATAGGAAAATAAAAGTAATTTATCTCTCAACATTCTATGAGAAGGAATACTCCCTGTAGGATAGTATCGACGTCGCAGAAAGCCCAAGCTCGCGTGATATCGACTAAATATCACCCCAAAATGAGCTCGATGTCTTCAAGTGGCTGCTTTTCCCAAACGTGTTGAAAGATCCGTCCCAATCCCTTGCGATACGCTACGCCATGAGTCCATTCAACCCAGAGGACATTGATGAAGTCGTATTCCTCTCCTAGGTCAGAGAAGGCGTGCCCTTTCGACAGTTTGGCAGCCGCATAGATGGACGACATGTTGGTGATTTGGTGATGCTTGGATGCTCCATCGTCTTGGACAATACATAGTGCATCGACCCATAAATATCTTTCGCCGAGCAACTTGACGAGCTCGATCGAGTCGCGAATGGTGCGAGCAACTTGGTCAGATAGCGGGCCAGTAGAAAGGGCGTGTTCCTTCTGAAGTTCGGTCAAGTTGTCACGTTGGGTCATCAGCATCCTCTCGGTGCCCCATATGTAGCTCAAAGCAACATATTGATGCCCCGGCTGCAAGGGAACCAGGCAGTACATGTGAGTGTCAACAAGCCACACGGCACGAGAAGCAGGTAGTCTTTCAGAAGCCAGCGTCTGACCACACTTGGAATCATGCGTTGTGCAACACCTGTCCTTCCACTGACGAAGGACATTTGAGTCAATCCAAGAAGGGTTATTGTCGTGTCCATGTCCGATGTTGCTTCCACCTACCGACTGCTTGACCAAATTGAAGTAGAATTTGTAGGCAACTTGCGGGTGGAAGATGATGCAAAGGTCAGGCTCCTCGTTGTCAGAAACTAACTCGCAGTTCAGGCGAGACCTTTCTGGAAAGAAGCCCTCGAGTAGTTTCGGGTGGATGGTGCAATCTGAAGTTGGAGAAAGCTTCCCGATAGTATGTATCCCGGGTGGAAGTTGAGTATAAGAAGGTAGTGAACTCAGGCGCTTGATCAACTCGATGCACACATTGCAAACATTCTGACTCGTAGCTGCGACGCGCCCTTTGTTAGCATGAGCTGGAAAATATGTTGTATGGAAAAGCTTTGTACCTATTTGGCCGGGGTCAGGGTTGTTTTCGGGGATGCGATGCATCATTGCGTTGATCTCGGTTGACATGGAGTGGCTACTCCCTGCGCGGAGGCCAGCTTGGCTGCCTTTTCGTCGACGGAGCAGGTCAAGAGGGTTCATTTTGCGTGGACTAGGAAATTTAGCGCAAGTGTCGTCGGATGCTAAATAATTATTTAGATGAACAGAAGTGAGCTGGTGGCTTAGCGGTCGGAGTACCTGTCTTCTTTCTGCAGGACAACGTCATCAATCGGCATATTGATCATCAGGTTGAGGCTGAGAAGGCTTCGGTTTGAGGCTGATGTGGTGTGCAGGAGTAAAGCAAGATCCAATGAGTTTTCGAGTTTCAGGTCGGCTCACTCTACTCGTATGATGCTCCTTGTATTTGTGCTGACAGATGGACGTCATTGATCCTTCGGCGGTAGTGGTAGCGATCGATCTTGCAAGGCGTTTTTGAGATCATCTCTAATCTAGGCGAGCTGACAGTGTGCAGTAAACGAAAGAGAGCAGGTCAAACTACGTAGCAAAAGGTAACGAGGGTAGCAGACATTAATTTACAGTTGGTGTTTGAGCCTTGATTCTTCAGATCTTGGTATTCTGCAGGACCGTGGTTGAAAGCCGCAACCATCATTTTTCATACTCTCAATGTAAACAATGCCCCTAATACTAGAAAACAATAAGCATTAACTCACTAACACATAACAGCGAGCTTTATAAGACTGATTAATATGTCTAATCGCCTGGGCTTCTTTTTTACGACCACAATAGCTGCCCTCTCGCTTTCTAGGCTTAAAGCACATCGGTATCACCGGCTCTATTCCGCGGGAGCATGGCTGACAGGGAACTATTGTTTCACGGTTGGCGCTATCGCCGCTATTGAACGCCACTATGGATGAATCCACGGAATTCGGCCCCGAGGTACGGATATAAAAAGACACAGCGGCGATGCCACCAGAAGCATAAAATGAAGATGATTGACCGTGCAATTTGTGGTGCTCTACGAAATCCCTCCCATGCTATGTTTGATATACTAACCAATGATAAGATGCTGAAGCTACGGGTCTATTGTGTTTGTTTAATGTGAATATGTGTCGCTGATCTTGCCCGTCGAACCCTGGCCAGAAGTGGATGCCAAAGACAAACTATTGAATCAAGACCGCCAGATCTAAGCAAATATCGGCCATCCCACGCACGCAAGTGGGTGTTCATTTCGGAAATGATTCTATGATCCTTGGCACTTGCATTGTCTAAATCGGTTTGGTCCCGATCCACGCAGACTCTCACCATTTTCTTCATCCCACTTCTAGACTTGCCCTTAGTGTCCGCCGTTTGCAATGATCTTCTCCAAGGTCTTCATTGCCGTCGCGGCTCTGGCCGTCAGTGGCTTGGTCAACGCCAGCCCTTGTCGTCCCAGCTCTGAGGCCTCGTCGTCCACTCTTTTGTCCGCTTCTACTGTATCTGCTTCGACTGAACCCACTGCTTCGACTTCGGCCGAGTCATCGACTATCGTTACAGCGACCGCCACGACTACCGAATCGTCGACATCGGTAGAGTCCACTTCCACCGAGGCCTCGACTACCGAACTCTCCTCGACGACTGCTGAGACCTCGACCGCCGCCGAGACTTCCTCAATTGAGACCTCTACTACTATTGAAGTCACTTCAACCACTGCCGAGACTTCGACAACCGCTGAGGCATCTTCGACAACCGTCCAGAGTTCCACCACCTTCCAGACCTCCTCGACCACTGCCGAGGCTTCTTCGTCCACAACTTCAGTTTGTGTCGAGCCCACAAACTTTGTTGAGAACCCATCATTCGAAGACGGAGACGAACCATGGTTTTTCAGTCCGGGAGCTAACAGGATCACAATGGACAACGGGGATGGCGACTATGTCCTGTATGTCTCAAAACCTCTCAAGCACGATGCCTGACTAACAAATAATTTAGCGAACTCAACCTCCAAGAACCGAACGAAATCCAATATGCTCAGCAGACTATTGGAGGCTTTACCGTTGGTCTCCAGTACAAGGTGTCCTATCAGTGGTATACTCCCTATGTTCAGACACCAGACGGCTGCTATTTCAATCTCGACATTTCCGGTAGCCGGCAGGATTCTCCCATGTCGGGCCCCAACGACTTCTTTGTCGATGGCCCGTCCTTCACATTCACCGCGACGGCCCAGACACTGTTCGTTCAGCTTGGTGCATACTGCAATGGGGAGACTTCCTTCTCGGTGAACCTGGACTCGGTCGTGATTTTGCCAGTTCAGCCAGTTTGTTCTCGAGGAGATTAGGATGGGAGATGTAAGAATAATGGCGGTCGGCTTTTGCTAGGAACGTAAATACCCAAACTAATAGTCTTGGATACCTGTTTAACTATTTAAGATGGTACATATTGCTTGAACTTGAGCCAAATGTAAAGTTTTCGCCCCAATCCTTTATCATATTAGTCTCCTGAAACACCTTAAGAAAAGCGATGCTCTTCTGTCATGTGCCGGGTTTCGCTCACTTACTTGTTATGACATGATTAGTCAGAGTGGAAGGGCCAGGAATCACCTCTGAGGGGAGGGAGTATTTTCTCCTCCGCGCGGTCAAGTGAATGCTGGGGTAGAAATGGGGCAGGCTTTCTACTCCAACAACACGACTCAGCAACCCATTGATCTTGCCGAAGGTATTCATCAAGGCCGTTGAGAGAGCATTTGCAAAGCTTGCTAACATATATGAACTGTAATAATCCGATTACTGGTAGACTTATCTCATTGCATTCTTCACTCACTTTCGACATGGCGGCTCAACACGACCTACCGAACGGCAGCCTGAATGGCGCCAGCTCCAAATCTTTCGGCTTTATTGGGCTCGGGATTATGGGATGGGGCATGGCTAAGAATCTGAGGGCCAAGATTCCAGCTGAATCTGTGCTCAACGTCTGCGAGATCAACAAAGCCCGACTAGATGAGTTCGTATCCTCAACACCCGGCAAGATCCAGGTCCGTGACAGTCCACTTGAGGTGGTACAGAACAGTGTGAGTGGTGAAGCAGAACGTGATATGGACCAGTCTAATACTCCCTCAGGATGTGATTATTACCATGCTGCCTCGCGGAGAGCATGTTCTTCAAGTTTTTACAAACCCAAAGAATGGTCTTCTCTCGACGGCTTCTGGGACTAAGACCTTCATCGACTGCTCTACCATTGACGTGAAAACGTCAAAGGAAGTAGCCGCCGCGGTAGAAAAGTCCGGCCGTGGAGTGTTTGCCGACGCTCCTGTCTCTGGAGGACAAGGCGGCGCCAACGGAGGCACCCTAACCTTCATGGTGGGTAGTACCCCAGAGGTCTTTGACACAATCAAGCCCATTCTGGAGAAGATGGGCAAGCCGGAAAACATCTTTCACTGTGGTGGCTCCGGTGCTGGACTGGCTACAAAGCTCATCAACAACTACCTCTCTGCCATCAACATGATTGGAGTTTGCGAAGGCATGAACATGGGTCGAATCTACGGCCTGGACCCTGCTCTTCTTGCTGGAGTCATCAACAGCTCCACGGGAATGTCGCGAAACAGTCGGGAACAGAACCCAGTGAAGGGTGTCTCGTCTATAGCATCTTCCGCAACTGACTTTGAGGGTGGCTTCTCTACCGAGCTCTGTCATGGCGTTCTTCAGATGTCGATAGAGCTCGGTGAGCAACTCGGTGCGAAGAGCATGTTGACACCAGTGGTTAAGAACATGTACGATTGTGCCGTTCAAAGCGACAAGTGCCGGGGAAAGGACTTTAGGAGTATTTACCGGCTGTTTTCGGAGGATGAAGGACAGGAGTTGCCAGTGCCGAGCTCGAACCAGCTCAATGGGAAGAAGAAGGAGTAATAGATGAATAAAGACCTTGCTTCTCATCAATTTTGGCCTCGTAGTGCTGTTCGCTTTTGTTATAGTTGAAGCCCGGCCCTTGATGGGAGCACAAAGCTGGAAGACCGTGAGTCTTGTTCAGCAACCCAGAGAAATCGGGTGGTGTCATTGACGACTGAACAGGCCACGTCTTCGTGTATTATGGCTGTAAAGTAAAGGAATATCTGCTGGAACCGGCGTCTGGTAATTTAAAAATATGGCTCCTTGCACTCTAGTCTCTAATCTCGCCTGTAAACCATCCTCTACGAGCTCATCAGAGAGCACCTGGAAAGAACCGTCCTTGACTCTGCGCTTGTTTCTCCCAAGCTCCATCGTGTGCAAAAATAACCTCGACCTCCTTCATATCTCCAGGATCTCGAATCGTCTCTCTAATGATACGAAGAGTCTTCTCAGCTTGAGCCTTGTCCTGGTGAATACAACAGACTACCCCCGGGTATACCACGTCGTTCCAAGTGGCCACGTCCTTCTCTCCAGTCAAGAGTCGCCGATCGTGGCATGAATCTCCGGCTAGGTAGACGTGCTTACCACTCTCCAGTCGACACAGGAGGTTAATATGGCCGTCAATGTGTCCCGGTGCTGAGACGACATGGACACTTCCGTCGCCGAAGATGTCCATAGCAGCTTCAAAGCGACCCTTGCGGTGCCAAGGCTGAGAGAAGTAGCCGGTCAACCGCTCGGTTTGAGTTGTCAAGATCGTCTGTTCCTCCAACGGCGGAGGGGTTGCTGGTAGACCAGTTGACGGTAGCTCTATCGTCCTCTTCATATCCAGCATGCCCTGCTCAAAGTGATTATGACTTCCCGCACTGGTTTCTCCCTTGCCGTTGATGAGTTTTGCTGCACCTGGTCCGACGACATACGTTGAGTTGGGATAGTCAGAAGGCGTTCCGACATGGTCCCAGTGGAGATGGCTGAACATGACGACGTCGATATCGTCAGGCCCTAGACCACCATCCGAGAGTGACTTGACTGTGTCTGGGTCACCAGAAAGTGGTTGTCGGGTCTGGGCATGCTTGAATATGGGCGGGGTATAATCCTCGAGCTTCCGCCGGATGCCGAGATCGAATACGATCCTGGTGGTTAGTCCCGACTGTTGGTCCGTATGCTGGATCAAGAACGAAAGAGAGGGGACCGTTGTCCGTGCCGAGGTATCTTCTAGGGGCGTGACAAAGAAACGCTCTGGCAAAGTCAAGTATCCTGCCTGAAGGGCGTGAACCGAGACGAACGACATGATGAGAATTTGTGACAAGAGGCAGAAGCAGAGTCAAGGAAATAATGAAATGAGAGTGATTACATCGATATGTTACCTGTTTCTAAATACCGAGCCCGGCGGCCTTTGTAAATGACGAACTCCAGAAGAAGCCGAACAAGTGCTACTTCGGGACATCATATTTACCCCAAATGATCACCCGCCGGAGGATATTTTCCCCTCCCGAGTTTCTCACGCGACATCATCCCCGATAATCGTCACGCATTTTTACCCCGAGGTGCTGGAGGAGAAAGACCCACGTTCGTTGACGACATTTTGAGCAACATAAAGATACGACTACATGTCCGTGCATTGCTCGATCATTTATGTGAAGAGTACGCCTCAGACAAGTCTTTTGTATACTCGTTGAGAAATTAAGAGATCGTTACTAAAATGTCCACCGAAAAGAAGTTTGACAACCTCCACACCGAGATGTTTGATCTCGGCCTCCAAAACCGCCGTGAGGTTGTTGGAGACGCCTACGTCAATGCCGCTCTCGAGAACGGCAAGAGCGAGTTCGCCTACCCCGGCCAGCAGCTCGTGACCGAGTGAGTATTGTCTCCGCGTTCTGGTGGCTACGTCTAACTCGTCCCGACAAGGTGGTGTTGGGGCAATATTTGGTCTCGCCCAGGTCTTGAGCGCAAGCAACGCAGCCTGCTGAGTACGTAATTCTACCTCCTCGCTGGGTGACTGATCTAATCTAGTGGCCTCTAGACATTGGCATGTTGATTGCCCTCAAGAGCTGGCCCGAGTTGGGTGTCCATGTTCGTGGCGCCCTGAACAACGGTCTTACCGAGATTGAGATCCGTGAGGCCATTCTCCATGCCACTATCTACTGTGGTGTGCCAGCTGGTGTCGAGGCTTTCAAGGTCGCTCAGAAGACGATTAATGACATGGTGGAAAAGGGAGAACACAAGAGGGAGCTGGCCCATGTGTCGCCCTTCCTTGAAAAGTCTGCGTAAAGTACAGAGCTAGAAGCTATGGCGGCTTCTTGCCATAGTAGAAGAATAAACTACGTGCAACACTTTATCACCATGAATACCATGTTAATTCACCACTCAAAGAAAACATGCTGCCCATTTGTGCCTGCTTGATCTCCAGTTCGTTCGCTTATTTGTGCCTATACCATGATGCTCTCTCCAGCTTGCCAAGAGTTCTCCATGCATTCACTAAACAAAAGTTTGGATGTCACAACCGGACTAACGGCTCTACCCTCCTGTTCCAGACCCTCGGTTCGCGGTCTGACATGACTCAATCAGCTCCAAGTCGCCTCACTCACTCCATCTCGACCCCATACCCCAGATCTACTCCGCATAATTTCTCCCCCACGGGCACACAACCTGGCCCTTGGACCGAGAATCAGGGATGGTGTGAATGGGTTCAAGGTTCGCTACCGCCTTGCCATGTTGGATATCCATCATGATTCTCGATATATAAACTCTCCCCATGCGTGTACACTTCTTCTTACACACAGATCTGCTTCCCTAGACCTCTACCGCAATCATGTCGGGCACCAGCACGAGGTACAACTTTCTCATCATCTTCTTTGTTGCCCTAGGATCCTTCACCTATGGCTTCAACTCCGCTATCAGTGGCTCGGTGCTAGGTCTTTCGTCGTTTCTTAACTACTTTGATCTTGTCACCAGCGGCCCTGGTGCCAGCAAGAGCAACCAGATCATCGGTGGTGAGTCTCGGCTATGAAAGACACGATATGACGTGAGCTAACTTTCATCCACAGCCAACAATGCCCTCTTTGCGGGTGGTGGTATCATCGGCTGCGGTCTCGTCCCCTGGCTGCTGGACCGATGTGGCCGACGTCTTGCTATTCAGATAACTTGTGCCATCTGCCTGTTGTCAGCGGTCTTGCAGGCCGCATCCGTTCACGTTGGGATGCTCCTTGTTGGCCGTTTCATCAATGGTATTGGAGTTGGCATGATTGATGTTGCTGTTCCAATTTATCAATCCGAAATTTCTCCTGCCAAGGTTCGAGGACGCATGGTCGGGTCTCATGGATTTCTTGTTGTTGTGGGATACGTAAGTTGACGCATGCACCTGTTTCACTGAGACGAAGCTAACCAGTCTTTACAACCAGGCTATGGCTGGATGGGTTGGCTATGGATGCTTCTTCATCACCAAAGATGCCCTCCAATGGCGTCTCTGCCTCGCATTCCAGATCATTGCGCCTCTCCTCCTTCTCGCCGGCTCGCCCTGGATGCCAGAATCCCCACGATGGCTGTGCAAGGTTGACAGAGTCTCGGAAGCCCAAAACGTTCTCGAGAAGCTGCATCCCAGCTCTGAGAACCACCCCGAGGGGCACTCTTTCGCCGAGAATGAACTTCATCAGATCCGAAACCAGCTTGAGATCGAGAGACTGGAGAATGCAGCCACCGGTTGGGCCGAGGCCTTCTCCAGACCTTCGTACCGCAAGAGACTTCTCTATGGCTTCTTCGTTCAGTAAGTGACCTATGACTTTTCCTGCAACGAGATGTATACTAACCATGTCCCTTTCAGATGCATCGCTCAGTCTACCGGAGTACTGGTCGTCAACAACTACCAGATCCTCCTCTACGATGGTCTCGGCCTTCGAGGTTCCATCGCTCTTATGCTCTACGCATGCTACAACTCTCTGGCTGCGTTCATGAACTGGGTCAACAGTTTGATCTTGGACCGCTTTGGACGTATCCGAATCATGGTCGTCGGTCTCATCGGCTGCTCCCTCTCTCTTTGTGGCTTCACTGCTATGGTCGCTGAGTTTGTCGGAACCACTAACAAGATCGGAAACGGGTTTGGTGTCTTCTTCCTTTACCTTTTCGTCTTTTTCTACGGAGGTACAATGGATGCGTCGTCTTACGTCTACTGCGCCGAAATCTTCCCCACCTCGATCCGTGCCCAGGGAGTCGGCTTCAGTGTGGCTGGTCTGTTTATCATGACTCTGATCTACACCCAGACCGCCCCTACCGCATTTGAGAACGTCGGTTGGAAGTACTACCTCGTCTTCATCATCCTTCCCTGGATTGGTGCATTCATCATGCAGCGATATTTCCCTGAAACCGCGGGACTGTCTTTCGAGGATATTGCGGTTCTTTTTGGCGACGAGGCGGCTGTCAACGAGAACAACGAGCCCACGAACAAGTCAAGTGAGGGATCTACTATCCAGGAAGGAGCTGAGAAGGGAGATTCACGCCAAAAGAATGTTTATTCTGAGCATACCGAGGTCGCCTAGTTGGTAGGCATTGTAACTGATGGGGACGGAGGCGGGGGAGGTGGTCCCGTCTACAGTTCTCTCTGGTTTTTTGAGGGAGGATGGATGGGGGGCATGAAGCTTCTGCGAGTTGTTGCAAGATGTATTTTAGTTAGCTAGCACACTGATCTGCTATATTCAACTCATACATCGCCAATCATACCTCTCTAGTGCTACGAGAAGAGACAATCAAAGAGGACGACATAGAATGGAAGAGATCAAGCATGGAATTGGCGCATCGTTTGAACCAATCAACTAGTGACGTGAATCCTCGAGCGAGTTCATCAACCTCGAATGTCAGGTTAATCGGCTGGTCAACAGAAGGAGATGAGCCTCATGGGGTCATTGGAGCTGGCGCTAACTAAATAAAGTCCGTCTGCTTACGAATCTTTTCTTCTCCAGCTTTTAAAGCCTCCAACGTCCTCCCCCATTCATCCTACTGTGGCTTAGCCCAATTCGTTTCAGGGCTCAATGGCGAGAATTAAATTCAAGTCATTACACCAGGCAAAGCCCAGTGACGATTGACCAGGGTCCTTTCACTAAACGCTTCTGTTCATATCAATTCGCACCTAATTCCCAATCAAGATGCCAGAAACTCAGACCGCGGCGGTAGTTGAGCGCTTCGGCGAACCATACATCTTGAAGCGGATCCCAAGGCCCGACACCCCCAAAGGGACTGATCTACTCATCAAGGTCCTCGCAGCCTCATACTGTCACACAGACGCCGTCTTCGCTGCAGGGCTGTTATCCCAGGACCTACCCCGGATTGGATGCCATGAGTTTGCTGGGGAGGTGGTGGAGGTCGGCCCTGAAGTCCGGGGTATCGCGATAGGCCATAGGGTGGGAGTGCCAGGCCGAGCGTACCATCCTTGCGGCTCTTGTTACGAATGTACGCACCCCGGGCAGGATGAGATGGGGTACTCGCCTTACTGTCCTCAAGCTGAGAACCTGGGCCTGACACGGGATGGAGGGTTTCAGGAGTACTGCTTGGTGGACAGCCGGCAGATCGCACCCCTTCCTGAAAGCTTGCACGCAACGCAAGCTGCACCGTTGATGTGCGCTGGTCTTACCATTTGGAGCGCTCTTCAACACGAAAGGGTGAGAAAAGCACAGAGAGTTGCTATTATTGGTGCGGGAGGTGGCCTGGGTCATATTGGAGTGCAATTCGCTGCATACCTGGGAAAAGACGTCCTCGCTGTTGACGCCGCAGATCAGGCACTCTACCTTGTCCGACAGGTAAAAGCTGATCTCGGCGAAGCAGGAAAGAGAGTGCATATTTCCGATGCAAGGAGCGAGGATCCAGAGACCATGAAAGCCCTGGGCCACCCAGTTGCCGGCATTGCGCCCACAGAGGTTGGGCTGGACGCCGTCATACTTCTCCCCGAATCTCAAAGAGCGTTCGACATGGGCATGAAGCTCCTTCGGAATCACGGGACTATGGTTGTTGTTAGCTTCCCCAAGGACAAGTTGGCAGTCAGCGCACATGACCTTGTGTTCCGCGACATTGCTGTGGTTGGCAGTTTGGTGGGAAGAAACCACCAGTTGAGAGAGATGCTGGACTTTGTGGTTAAGCATGAGATTCAGGTTCGGGTCAAGACGTTTCCCTTTGACCGACTCAACGAGCTGGAAGAACAATCTCACCAGGGAGAGGGGGGCAAATTGGTCATTGATATGACGCTTCCGTAAAATAGCTAGCTATCAGCACTCATCGAGCGTCTTCATCTTCTTGATCAAGCTGCATGTATCCGTGCATTTACTATGCCTACTCTCTCTCAAGAGTGTCTGCCACAATAGATAGGCTCTGACCAACTACATACACAATCTCAAAGACCTGAAAACCCTTAAAGGTCTCAGCCCAAAGCCGAGCAACAGACGCCGCCAATTTCCGTATCCGACTGGCGTGATCCTGGGCACCATCCAATGAATCGGCCAACTCAGTCTCATGAACGAGAGTGACAACCATGTTGAGCAGTTTTTGCTCATCCGGCCGCAAGTCAGCTAGGCCAGACGTCTCAACAGCAAAGGCTAGTCCACGAAGCCATCTAGTAAGTAAAAAAGCGCATTCAAGGTTAGAAAGAGCGTGTTGGAAGCTCCAGTTGAGCGTCAAAGTCCGAGCGACAAATGCAATGCCAACGCGGACCGGGATGCTTAGGGCGTGGATGCACTGTAGAATAGCCCTGTCAAGATGTGGTGATCTGTTGCAGACGGTGATCTTTCCGTCAGTGAATCCACGTGCAATGATCACTGGATCTCGCGTAAAGAGCTGTCGAAAGGGCCCCGTATGGGCGTTTAGACGAATATAGACAAGGCGGAGAAGAGCGGTCGAGTTGAATCCCAACGGACCCTTTGGAGACGACGGATCTAGAGTTGACTCATGGGTTGCTTCCCAGGATTCTTGCCAGGCTCGGAGTGCTGCCTCCATCTTTTTGATGAACTCTTCACTCAGCGAGCCTCTCGAGTCTACAGATGGACCCAGGGCATTGCGGGCATAAAAGATTTGTAGGAAGAGGCCGTGAATAAGGGTGTAGTTGCCAAAAGCAGAAATGGACCCCTCGTGGTGAACCGGTGCCCCAGAGAGGAGCTGCTCTAGTGTCTCCTGAAATGGCCTGGGAGGCCAGGGAGCATTATTGTGGATGCTGGACCACTCAACTGCTGTCTGAGCCTCCCATTCTGCGGCAGAAGCTGGAAGGTTGAGACGGACTTCTTGGTTCAAGATCATCGGAGGAACGTTGAAAGCGGTACACTGGAGACCGAACTGAACGTATGCCACAAAAAGAGTACGCCGTCTCTCCTCTGAGAGTATCCAGTCCTCCCATGACGTCTCCCTCGAAGAAGAATCCTCGGGGTTACTGATGCCAAACTCGCGTACCAATGTTGCCACCTGGCTAGCCATGGACAGGGCATCCCGAACAAGTGCCTTTTCGCCCCATGACGTTATCGCCATGAGGACCAGAAGCCCTTGTAGTAAGCGGATACCCTGATGTCCATGGGACAGTATCGGAGATGGTCGGTCATGCTGCGAGTCACCAGGGACGAGTGCGAAACCTGCATATCCGGGAGAAGTATTTGTAAGTCGTGATATTGTTTCCTCGTGGAGCTGATCTAGGCGCCAGTTGATGAGGGCCTTGGCAACCCGATACAACTCCACACCTTTTGCATGCTCGAAGCGATACAAAGCACCGACTGCAGCCAGAGACAAGATGAGCTCCGGACCTAGCTCTGTCGCCGTCAGGGTTGCTGTGTGGAGCATGGGCATGTGCGCATGGAAGCCACGGAAGTATCCCTCAAGGTAACGGGAGAGCGTGCGCCTCGAGGGCAAGGTGAAAGGATGGGGGGTGACCGTAGTCCATGACCCTATCCGCCTCGATAGCTCCTGATATTCATCGGGTGATATCCGCCAGGGACAGACAGCTGGTGCTTGCTCTGAAACGGAGAATGGCTGATAGCTTGTAGTTGCCTGAGGCGGGGCTATTTGAGAGGATGCCTCCCGGTTTGGAGGTTCGAGAGATGGTAGTCTTGACACGACGGGATGAGTATGTGTTGCCTCATAGGAGAGGTTCGGGTCGATGGGTGGATTCGTAGCCAGGTCTGCGGTATCCTCCCTTGACAATCCGGCAACCGGCCGATGAGCTGCGTACTGATGTGAGATATCAACGAGTGAGAAGTCGGTGTCGAAGAATGTTGTAGGGAGAGGCTGGTCATCGGCGGGGAAGTCACTCCATAGGAAGTCGAACTCTTGTAAGCCCTCAGCTGCCCCTACAAGGAAATTGGGGGTAGCTGATAAGCCTAAAGGCTCTAGGCCGATTGTTGTGTCAGTCGTGGTGGTGGTTGGTCTCTCAGAGCCTGTTTCTGGTTCACCCTCCATGTCGGGACCTTGAAAGAGGATACCCCCTCCCGTGTCGACTTGATCGAGAGTCGGGGGAGGAGTGACTTGCCCGACCCCCTGAGGAGTGGGCGCCGGATGTTCTCCACCAGAGGGCGAGTTCTGGGCAGAGTGGATCGACTCATCATGATCTGGGCTCTCTCCTATGCCATCCTGCTTTCGTTGATGTGATTGCCGATGATGACGGGTGAGGAGATCTCTGTCGACGTCTGAAGTTGGCATGAGGTCTAGGTTTGGGAGCTACTGGCACGTACCGTCTCGAAAAGCTCCGACCGCATCGACAGACGAAGGGCTTCTCTTGTGTATCTACAGACATAAGTCAGCTATCTCGAACCTGAAACTCCCTGGCTTGGCTACCGACGAATTCTCTCGTGGCGCTGCAGATGCTCCAGGCGCTTGAATTGCTTCTGACAGAACTTGCAGGGGGCAACGTGCAGACGGGGACGACCCCTTCGCATTGGAGCCTTACTCGGGGTCGAAAATTTGGAACAAAGAAACAGCCCCCAACTCTTGGTGGAAGCGTCGACAGAGATGGATGCCAGTCAGGATGGTCCAGATGGGCAGATGGAGCAGTCTTGGGGTTGGAGATGATTTCTGTGCTTTGGTTTCTGCTCCAAATTTGGAGCTTATTAATCAATCAGCCACTGGGACTAGACTACGGATGTTGGAAGCGGGGAAGTAAAGTCTATTCCTGAACCCGGAAGAAAGCGAAGAGATTGACAGGGTATAGGAGGGCAGGTGATGCAGACTTCATGTCATACGAGGCATATTTGGAAGTAAGAAAGGATTCATTTGAAGAGGAAATAGCATAATTGATGGCCGTGGTGCTCGAACTCCGGGTAGGCGGCTTGTGGCACCAAGAAGCCCGGCTCGTGGAGTAGTGGTTGGAGATGAATTTCTTCTCCAGACAGACCCCTCTCGTGACAATCTCATTTTTCTTCGACATGTTACTGCTTAAAGATGCCCAAAAATATCCCAGAATTTTAGTCTCAACAAGCAAATCACAATGTCAATGAGGGCAGTCGTATTCAAGGGCGTCGGAAGCGTCCAGGTCGAGGCCCGCGCCATCCCCACCATCCAAGATCCCCGTGATGCAATCATCAAGGTGACCGTGGCTGCTCTGTGCGGCAGCGATCTCCACTGGTACCGCGGACACCAAAAGATCCCCGTGGGGTTTATCCCAGGCCATGAATTTGCAGGGGTCATTCATGAGTTGGGTAGTGAGGTCACTGGGCTCAACAAGGGCGATTCGGTTGTGGTAAGTTGTCACTCTTAACAGCCCCGGGCCATCTCACTGATCAGAGTTTGATAGGCAACGTTTACGACGCAATGCGGCGACTGCTTCTACTGCAAGAGACGCCAAACAAGCCGTTGTGCGAGAAGCTTCTTGTTCGGTATGCTCAAATCCCATGGATGACTTGGTCCATCAGCACTCACGACCTCCAGGTAACAGCGCCGGCACCACTAGCATTGACGGTGGTCAGGCCGAATATGTGCGAGTACCTTATGCCAGTTCAACTCTCGTCAAGAGGCCCAAAGAGATCCCCGAGGACATGCTCGTCCTGATGGGAGACATATTCCCTACAGGGTACTTTGCTGCCTCGCGCTTCCTGAAGAACGTACATCAAGACGAGGCTAAATTCTCTACTACGGTTGTTGTTGGTAGTGGCCCAGTCGGTATCTGTGCCATAGCAGCAGCGTCTAGCTGGTGTGACAATATCATCGCCATCGATATGGTCCCAGAGCGTCTGGAAGAGGCGCGCCGCCTTGGGGCCAAGCCGATTCTACTGTCGGATGATCCCGTCTCAAAGGTTCTTGCAGCGACCGAGGGACGCGGTGCAGATGTAGTTTTGGAGGTCGTTGGTAACGCTGCTGCAATGAAGCTATGTGTCGAGTTGGTGCGTCCCTTTGGTAGCATCAGCAGCGTCGGTGTACAGACTGAGCAGCTTGCCTTTGACGGTCCGAGCCTTTATGCCAAGAATGTCACTATCGCTTGGGGTCGATGTCCTGTCCGGGGTATCTTTGAGGAAGCACTCGCCTGTTTGAGCAAGGTTCACGATAAGTTGGCGTTTTTGTGTCAGTGCCGGATGAAGTTGGAAGAGGCACCGGAGGCGTATGAGATCTTTAACGCTCGAAAGGTGCACAAGGTGTTGTTGAGTCCGTGATAGAGAGAAACATCAAGTTGAATACGAAAAAGTTTGGGATGTTATGAGATCTAGCCACGGTGATATTGTGGTTGCACTGGAATGTCTGTGGCGCGGCACGAGCGATATGGAGCTAATGTGTTTGGCATTTTTACAACTGAAATTTTCGAGTCAACCCTTTCTCATAACTTCTCAATGTCTACAAAGCCCTTCTCCTTGTCCCACCTGACCTGCTTGCCCTGCCGCCACAGACCAACAACCAAAGGCTCACGGCCAGGCTTCTTGCCCTTGGGGAGCTCATTGAGAAAAGCCCACCGACAATACTCCTTGAGTCCCCTCTTCTGCCAATCGTTGATATCTTTGGTCGTGTCATTGTTAAAGAGAGGGAGGACGTCGAAAAGCACGTCGTCATGAGCCAGGCAGACAAAAATGCCACTATGTGCATCCAAAAGCTGGAGGTTATTAAGGCTCTTTTGCGCCTCATCGCCAAAGCTATATGCACTTCCTGAAGCGCGAGACACGTCATAAAACGGTTTGGTGCGCGCTTCTATCCCCGTGGCCTTTGGGTGATGCTGTGTGAAGGCAGAGCAGGGACACGGAGATGGATAATATGAGTCCAGCGCAGGTGTGAAAATCTCTCGGGGTAGTGGTAGATACTCGGTTGGACGGAACATTCCAGCGTAGTGACAGCAGTCGCCTCCCATAAACACAAAGGTTTCTGGGGTCGTACGTGCCAGTCCGCAAATGTGTCCAATGGCGTGCTGATCAAGTGATTAGTACGGCAGAAGAGGATATGAGCATGCGGAGGACTAACGCCAGGAACGTCAAGGAGATAGAATGAACCATCACCAAAGTAGTCAACGGCTGGGAAGCCAGCGACAGTCAGTGAAAACTCCGGTTCGTGAATACGGTGTCCTCTGCACAGGGAAGCCGATTAGCACTCAAGCGGTGGCCAGAGTAGGAAATGGGCTTACTGTAAGTCGCTCGCGAGCACTGGGCTCTTGGGGTTCTCTGGCCATCCGGGGACGAAGTTCTTGGTGAATCCAGGTCCAACAACGATGTCAGTCCCAGCCGGAAACTTGGATCCGTCACCAATGTGGTCCCAATGCCAGTGGCTCCAGACGATGGCCTCTGTCGACTGTCAGCATCGATACGCCAGCGCTAAGACAAACAGGAATGTTAAAGGCCCATACTCAGGTCATGAAGGTCGAATCCTTGCATTTTGAGGATCTCATCTACCCCGTACTCAATCTCCACGGCCGGCACGTGGCCACCAATCATGCTCTGCGTGTGCGGGGAGCCGTTCCAGAAATCTTTTCGAGAACCGCAGTCAAAGAGAATATGCTCACCCTCGTGCTCTATCAAGAAACACATTGTCTTGAAGTTGAGCTTCTCATGGCCCTTGATCTGCGGCTGCACAAATGCGTAGGCATCACAGGCCATACGTGTCGTCGTGTCGATAGCCCTCACGCGGACTGTTTTTGTAGACGATGGGAGCTCTAGCTCTGGAGCTGGCTTGGATGTGACGCTGTCCATGTTGATTTAGGCTTGGACTTGCCAAAGATTCCACTCTGTATGATGCTCAGAGATGCTGCTCAGGCTTTTATCTACATCCCCCTCACTTGAGCGGGCACTAAGACCAATCTCCTCCACATGGCCAGTAGCCAATCAGAATCGACCCCAGTGCTGGAGGTCTGGGGTGCAGGCTCATACAGACAACCCCATGGGGGTGAGGACCCCTGAGATCTGGGGACGAGAGAGCTTGTCAGGAACAGCCATCATACAATAGACGTACGTGGAGGCATAATTTTCCCACAGTCCTGAGTATACAGAAAAGTCATTATGTTCATCAAAGTCTTCATTCCTCGTCATTGAACTAGTAATCTCTTCTCATACAATCTTAGAGTCTTTGACTCGTTTCCTCTGTTCATACTCAGTTGTGCTCAGTGGTGTCATGAGAGCACCAGCTGTTCTAGTATAAAAGACGTCCTCATTCGGCCTCACATAATACACAACCCAGTCTCCCTCAGGTTTGCCAATCAGCTCAGAAAGCTCGCCAACATCGATCGCAGGACCAGCAGGCTTCGATGTCATTCCTTCAGTGAACGTAGCCAATGCCTCGCCGAAAAGAACAAGAGCTTGCTGGGGATGTGATGCATTTAAAAGAATGGTCTGGCAGATGTGTAAGTCAAGCATCATCATGCCTTGGAACCGGACACTCACTAAAGTAGACCATTCATTTGCTACTGGCTCATCAAGTGGCACGGTTCGCAACTCGTCATTGCCTGGGGCCATGAACTCATGCATTTCGCCAAGATACTTCTCCCAGGGTAGCTCAACGGCATGGCTGAGATTTTTGAAGACAACATGCGAGAACTTGTGCAGTTTCTCCATCACAGTGACGGGCACAGAGCTCGGGGCGCCATTCTTCTGTAGGACCAGCCCTTGAAGCTATAAATATGAACGCGATTAGTCACTTATAGATGATTTCATGATACGCGCAACTTACCAAGGTCTTGAGTGATGCATTGCCTTGCAAGACAGGAAGGTCGAGGACGAGAATTCCCGGGTCACCGCCTGCCACTGCCTCCCGAACGGCTGAAAGACCAGTAAAGTCTTGTAGGGACTGATAACTCAATGATCGCATATTGGATAAGCCTGTTGATGATTTACTTGAGGCGGTCCTGGGGAGAGACGGCAGATTTAGACATAGGCAAAAGGCCCTACTTTTCTGCCTCCCGCCACTAGCCCAGGTTGGGGTTGGAGAAGTTATTCGGCGCTGACAAAGCCACCCCATCCACTGTAGACAGGTTGGAGAAGGAATTCAAACATCTTTTGTGAAGACTGAAGCTCATTGTTAGCGCTAGGGATGCTCCAACATATTGGTATTTGTAGTTGGACATGACAGAAGAGATTGCATCGTCTAGCCTGTCCACTGCGAACTGCACTATCTCTCCCAATACCCTGTAACCATGGCTGGACAATTCCAACACCTATTGAGTCCCCTGCAAATGGGGGATCTCCAGCTCAAGAATCGAGTGGTAATGGCATCCTTGACACGGAATCGAGACAATGTTCCCCGCGAGAACCTCCATGTCCCTTATTACGCTGAGCGAGCTGGAACTGGTTTGATCGTAAGAGTCCGGTCTTTTGCATTTGGAACTATGCTCATTCCTCGGCTAGATCTCAGAAGCGGCATTGATCTGCCCACAAGGTGTTGAGTGGACATTTATGCCCGGTATCTATTCCCAAGAGCACGTCAAGGGTTGGAAGAAGGTCACAGACGCCGTGCACGCAAAAGGTGGAATCATCTTCTGCCAGCTTCATCATGTTGGACGGGTAGCACATCCTGGGACACGAGTTCAGCGAGAGTCAGGCCAACCTGTGCCAGGCCCGTCCGCAGTCGCTGCAAGGGGAGGCAAGTTCCGCAACGTGCCTGGAGGACCAGGTTACGTTGTTCCCACCGTGATTGAGGACCCCAAGACTATCATTGAGATGTATAGCAACGCGTCACGGCTAGCAAAGGAGGCTGGGTTTGACGGTGTGGAGATTCACAACGCAAATGGCTACTTGCCCATGCAGTTCCTGGAATCTCACAGCAACCGCCGCGAAGATGAATGGGGTGGCCCCCTTGAGAACAGAATGCGCTTCTCACTGGCATGTCTGGCAAAGATGAACGAACATTTCCCCTGGAACCGGATCGGAATCAAGATTGCCCCTTGCGGCGGATACAACGACATGGGCGAGATGGACCTTGAAGGTAATCCATCTCCCGAGGCTGCCCTTGCCACCTATGGCGGATTCTGCGCTGAGCTTGATAAGCTTGGGCTAGCTTACGTCCAGGTCATGCGATGGTGGGCGTCTTACGACCTGATGATCGAGGGCAAGCCTCGCGGCGTCCAGTGGGATCCCATCGCTGCACTGCGGCCGATCCTAGCCAACACGCTTCTATTTGGCAACACAGCCTTCACCCCCGAGGAGGCCGATGAATGGATCCGGAAGGGATACATGGATGCCGCAGTGATTGGGAGACCTCTCCTCTACAACCCGGATTACGTCGAGAAATTGCACCTCGGCCAGGCGGACGCGTTGTATCAAGAACAGCCAGGTGACGAGCATTGGTGGTAGTAAGTCAAGGATCAACTTGCTTTAAAAATTCAATACACTGACGGTGATAACAGCAAATGGAGAAACAATGATAAGAGGGACGGATACCTAAACTGGGCAGGGAGAACCATCATTCCAGCACACTTGGCCACCCAAGACAGACTCAGCTTGATTCATGATTAGAGAGTTTAGGTAGTCAATGTATATAAATACTTGAAAAAGAATTGGGTGAATGGCGAGATAGAGGGTTGCTCTTGTCGTACGCAGTGTAAATATGCAACCTCATCATGTCCTATGAAACGTGCACGCGGGACTAGTCGTATGCGCGATCAAGTCCACACGCATGGATTGATGTCTTCTAGGTACTTGATTTAGACGCGAGTTCAACCTTACTTGCCTCACGGCTGGTTTCACGTGTTGAAGCACGCAAGTAGACACCCCTTGCATTTCTGACAACACTGTTACGCTGACGTTACTGAACACCTATGTGGCTGCAGCCTCTCCAGCGGAAACCCCACCTAGATGTATGGTCGAAGTCATGCACGGTGGGAATGCATCACGGCCAAAATCTCAACAGCAAGTGTTTAGAACAGAAGGTGTATTCGTTTATGAACATTCTGATCTTCTTTACCCGTGTGTTGTCATCTCAACGAGCGTATGTTTTCCACCCCAACCCCTCCCCCAATTCATCTCCAAAATCAACCCTTCATGAACCGTAGGTGTGGAAGACCTTGGCAATGATCTTCCATTCGCCGTCAAACTTCATCATGGTGTGGAAGTCTGTGTAGTCTTGCTCGGCGGCGTCGCGCTCCATGTCCACCTTGACGACGGCGGTTGTGGGAGTGATACCGACAACATCGATGCGGGTCTTGATGTTGGGAGCATCGCCGTGTTGGTTGATGAAATCGTAGAGGTTAGAGACGGGGCCGCCTAGGAGCTCTCCAGTCATAGTGAAGCCGTACATGGTGGCATCCTTGTGGAATGCCTGCTTGAGGAGTGAAGTGTCTCCCTTGTGGCAGCCCTCGCAGTAGTATTGCTGGACGACTCGGACGACCTCATCGTACTCAGCGGTAGGGATGGTCTTGATGTTCTTAGACATGATGACGGGTGGTATGGTGAAACGGAAGAACTGGTGACAAGTATGTGAAATGGTTGGTATGCCGCTCACTGTTAGTTGTGTCGTGCGTGATAACAAGGTAGCAGCACACGATTTTGATGGGCGGTTAGTCGTTACTATAGATTGAATGTACCAAGCCGTTATGGTAGAGTGAAGCAACCCGGTTTCCCCATAACAAGAAGCCAAGATAGAGTGGAGAAGAAACTCCGTGATGTCATCATTTCAAGGCATCTGCTCCATTCTGCTCCAAAACTGCTTACCCCAATCTCGAACAGATGAACATTCTTCTACTCTGTATTTCGGCCTCATTTTGATCTTTTATTTGTCGAATACTATTCGAAATTCAACTGAAAATGGCAAATATCCAGAGATCCACCACTATGAAGGCAATTCAGATCAAGGAGTTCAATGCGCCGTATTCCTTATCCGAGGTTCCAGTACCAACCCCACGTCCTCATCAACTTCTGGTCAAAATCAAGGCAGGCGGCTTTTGCCACACGGACTGCATGGCCCTTGAGAACGCCTTCAACTCTAAACTGCCCTTTATTGGCTCACATGAACCTGCTGGCGTTGTTGTTGAGGTTGGCTCAGACGTCGTTGGGTTTACAAAGGAAGATCGCGTTGGCTGTATCAACTTTGAGAGCTGTTGTGGTGAGTGAGCTTTAACTCCCAAACTCTCTTAGCTCACGAGCATTACTGATGTCGGTGCAAGGCGTATGCCCGGATTGCAAGGCAGGAACACCCATCTACTGTGACAACCCGCTGATGAAGGGTCTAACAACCGATGGAGCATGGGCCGAATACATGGTAGCGTGAGTTGGTGATACCGCTTCTCTACATGGAATTACTGTCTAACGCCGTTTCAATAATTAGAGATGCTCGGTTTACCGTCAAACTGCCAGACTCATTGGCCTTCTCCACTGCAGCTTGTCTGATGTGTGCTGGCATCAGCATCTATGGAGCCATCAAGCGTGCCCAAGTGCCAGTCGGAGGATCAATCGGCATCGTCGGCATTGGTGGACTGGGCCACATTGGAACCCAGCTTGGCAAAGCAATGGTTTGTCATTGGGTCTCGTGTCAAACAACCAGTACTGACGTCGCATGTTTAGGGCTACCAAGTTGCTGCCATTGATGTCAAACAGGACGCCTTGGATCTAGTTTCAGCATACGATCTGAAACCGGATGTGACCATCCTCGCGACGCAACCCATCGCTATCTCTGTTGAGAAGATCACTACCACGATCAAGGGTCCTTATCCTGGTCTTGATGCAACCATTCTTGCAACAGATGCACCCGCTGCCTTTGACCTTGCTGCCGAGCTAACACGTAAACACGGGACAATGGTTCTTCTAGGGCAGCCAGATAAGGGAATCACAATGTCTTATCGAAATGTCATCTTCCGCGATATTAAGCTGATAGTATCCCTGATTGCTGATCGCGAGGAAGCCGAGGAACTCGTTTCTTTGGTCGCGGAGCACAAGATCAAGGTCCACGTCAAGGAGTGGGCACCTGAAGATGCAGAAGAGATGAGACAAGAATACCTGGCAGGGAAGAGCAGCGGAAAGAATGTAGTAGTAATCTAAACGACTAAAATGACAATTGAGTCGTTGGAAGGAAAGGATAGCAGCTATGAACACAGTGAATTCCGTGTCATGTATCTGGCTTCATGGAGAATGGACATCAGCCAGTTTTTCCTTCGCCATCTCTTGCAGCTCAAACACTGATTAACCTAAACTTTCCAACGTCAAGGTTCCCGTTTTAGATACAAGGTACTCCTCCACAGCAACATCTTTACCGGATTCCTTTCCGTATCCCGATAGCTTCATGCCACCAAAAGGAGACTCGGCTGCAGATGAGTTACCAGAGTTCATTCCAATCATGCCAGCCTCGAGATTTTCCAGGAGCCTCCATGTACGGTCCACGTTCTTTGTAAAGAAGTAGCTGGCGAGGCCCATACTTGTGTCGTTGGCATATTGTACCACCTCTTCCTCTGTTTCAAAACGATAAACGGCAAGAACGGGGGCAAAGGTCTCTTCGCGGCTGATCAACATGGTTTGTGTCGCGTCCCTTAGGATCGTAGGCTGGAAGAAGAAGCCTTTTCCAGAGTCCGGGGCGGGTTTGCCTCCCAGTATGACCTTGGCTCCTGCAGCAACGGCATCATCGACGTGTTGTTGAGCCTTGGTCACTCCGCGTGCTGTCGTCAAGGGGCCAATCGTTGTGTTAACATCCATTCCGTGGCCCTGCTTCAGTAGTTTGGTCCTCGCGACCAACTTGTCAAGAAACTCTTCGTAAATCCCACTCTGAACATAAACCCGATTTGCGGTGATACATGCTTGCCCAGCGTGTCGCCACTTGAGTGACAGAAGCGCTTCCAGAGCCTGGTCTTGGTTGCAGTCATCGAAAATCAGGAATGGACAATTTCCACCTAGTTCAAGAGACACTTTTTTTAAGCCTTCTGAGCAATGCTTGGCGATGAGGCTTCCAATGGCGGTCGATCCAGTGAATGAGACCTTCTTCACCAGGGGATGCTTGCAGAGAGCCTCTGCGACTGCAGGGGTATTTGCCAAGGATGTAGGGACCACATTGAAGACGCCGGGCGAAAACCCAGCCTCTGATGCAAGTTTTGCCAACGCAAGACATGTCAGAGGCGTCTCCGGAGATGGTTTAGCGATAAAGGTACACCCGGCGGCCAGAGCAGCTCCCGCCTTTCGAAGAATCATGCTGTGATAGTCACTCATTAGAAAGGTTCCAACAACATTGACGGTGTATCATGTCAAACTCACGCGACTGGGAAATTCCATGGTACAAGGGCAACGCAAACGCCGATTGGTTGCTTAATCACCAAAACGCGACGGTCTGGCGCTGAAGGGACGCTCACGTTTCCACGGATCCTCTCGGCTTCTCCGGCGAACCACCAGGTAAAGCCAAGAGCATAATCAAGTTCCCCATGGGCTTCAGCGAGGGGCTTTCCAGACTCATAGGTCAGGAGGAGAGCGAGATCATCCTTGTTCTGTCGAATGAGGCGATCCCACTCAAGCAATTTCCTGGCGCGGGAACGGGGGTTCTCCTTGCCAAAGACCTTGAAGGCCTTGGCGCTCGATTGGACGACGTCATCAACATCCGATGTGTCGAAGTCGGCGCAAGAGGTGAATATCTCGCCAGTCCCAGGGTCTGATTTCGTAAAAGTCAGTCAGTGGTCGCAAAGTGGGCGTGTCTAATACCTTCGATATCGAAACGTTTACCACTCGCCGAGGCTTGCCATTTCCCGTCGACAAAGCCCTCTGCTCTCAACAGACTTGGGTTGATAAGCTGTCATTCGTCAACATCAGCTCTTTTGACCAGGGGCGTCGCAGGTACGGGTACAAGGGCACAAACTTGGAATGGAAAGTTCATTTTTGTTACTGGAACTAGCTTCGCCTTGTTCAATTCGAGATGGTCTCAGATCGAGTCTTCTAACTTGAGCAATAGTGGAAAGATCCGGATATGAACATCCGCACCTTATGACTTATGGAGAGCAAGCACTCGAGGCCCGGGTTCTGCCAAGACACTGAATGGGGTAGAATCAGAAGGGGCCATGAGCTTTGGGGTATTTACTCCATGATAAAGCCTCGTCGGAGCGAGAATCCGCCTAGATCCAATTATGGAGCCACCAGATGTTTGACCCCTGGTTATTACGTAGTTGGAGCTCATTCCATCCTTTTCCCCTCTCCACGTTTTCCCCGGCTTCCCCGGACTACCAATGTTGAACAATCCGGGGTAACCCTTAACAACCTTGATCGCCTAGTTACACTCGCGGGTGCCTTCATGTCCTACTTCAAAGTCAAGGTCTCGTCTAGCACTACTAGAATATCTTTTAATCTCGATGCTCGTATCTGGTCGCTGTTGCCTTTACTACAACTCATTAGTTGAAGTTCCTAGCAAAACCTGGAGCTAGATGGGAGTCAAGAACCCGCTTCAGGAGCGTTGACTGATAAGATCCACATGGAGTGAACTTGGGGCAATAACAGATTGTGTTGGGGGGAGGATGATCACGCGGACGAGAACAATTCGGCTTGTCTCTTATATATAAGCACACTTTGGACTCAATCATGTAATCGGTATCGTCACATCCTTAACACCTGCTTCATATCAATATTTCCCCCATTCGCTATGTCAAAGACTACTATGCGCGCCGTTGTATTCAAGGAGGTGGGCCGGGTCGTTGTTGAAGACCGACCAACGCCTCGTATTAAGGATCCTCGAGACGCCATCGTCAAGGTGACGGCGGCGGGACTTTGTGGCAGTGATCTGCATTGGTTCCGTGGTCACCAGAAGATTCCAGCCGACTTCATTCCCGGTCATGAGATTGTTGGCCTGGTTGAGGCTGTGGGCTCCAGTGTCTCCAAGTTCAAAGTTGGCCAGCCAGTTGTGGTGCGTATCATGTCCCATCCCAGGTCAATCGGAGCCAATGGCTAAGCTGTACTCCCAGGCTTCGTTCTCAAGCCAGTGCGGCCAGTGCTTTTATTGTGAAAAGGGACAAACAAGTCGCTGTCCCGAGTACTATCTCTTCGGTCAGTTACCACATGGCAAAGACGAGTCAGTTTCTAATCTGGGTGGAAACAGGCAACAGGTCAACTGAAAGGGACATCGACGGCGGCCAAGCCGAGTATGTCCGCATTCCATATGCCGACACAACTCTCACGTTGGCCCCCAAGTCTATCCCTGAACGACTACTTGTTCTCATGGGCGATATCTTTCCTACGGGGTATTTCTGTGCCTCTAGATTTCTCAAACGAATGAAGCCGGAGGAGGCTAAGAAGACGGTTGTGGCGGTGGTGGGTTGCGGGCCAGTTGGCATCTGCGCCATCGCATCAGCCTTGACCTGGTCCGACACTGTTTATGCCATCGACATGATTCCCGATCGCCTTGCTGAAGCAGAGAAGATCGGCGCAAAGCCTCTTCTGCTCTCCGAGAACCCAGCCGAGACTATCAGAGCTTCAACCCAGAGCCGAGGAGCTGACTTGGCGCTCGAGGTCGTTGGAGGCCAGGAGCCCTTTAACCTTTGCATGGACCTGATTCGACCGTTTGGGATCATCAGCAGCGTTGGTGTTCAGACCAGCGATCTCACCTTCAGAGGGCCGACACTCCACGGGAAGAATGTCACCATTGAATGGGGACGTTGCCCTGTCTACGGTATCTTTGATGAAGCATTGGACTGTCTCGTCAAGGTAAAAGACAAGGTCTCTTTCCTCTGCGATAAGAAGATGAAGTTGGAAGATGCGGCTGAGGCTTATGAAATATTTGACAGTCGTCGAGCACACAAGATCATTCTTGCACCCTAGAGTAGCAGAAAAAAGCATGGGTTGGACGCAGCAAATGCAGTTCCCCATCTCCAATCGTGATCGTTATGCCCTTTAGTATTTGATGCTGTTGTTTATCATTGTTTCATTTGGTTTATCACACTGCTTAGATGCGCCACTCATAGCGTCACTCGTAATGGCTTCATCAAGCGTCTCCTTTATGTGATTTCTTTCACAGATTTGCACATGTTGTAGAGTTTCTCCGGCAGGATAGCCGCGGTGTTCGATGCAGTTGATAACAGTGACATTAGACTTCAAATTGTATACTCTTCGCTTGGATTCAGCCACCCCCCAGATACATCTTTGCGGTCCCATCGAAAGTCCATCTCACCATGGTCAGACCCAAACTCCTATCTGCCTAACTTGCACAGCTCCAGGGGGCCCTAGTAATTGGGGTCAAAATGATCTTCGGTAGCCGAAGAGCTGAAGTTGGAGCAGGTTTAACCGTGGATCCGGTTTTGGCGTCCATGGGCGGCCTTGGCGAGGCTGATTCAGTTCACGTGGACGGTCCTAATGATATGATCCACGGTCATGACTGAATGGTGTATGAATCATGTCAGGTTCTCCGCCTCAGGTGAAAGACTTGAGCCGTCAGGGGGGGTTTCTACTCCAGATTCCCCAGTTCCCCGGATTTGGTAACCACTAAGCGATGGCACGGATACCACCTTGAGCCTTTAAATACAGCTCACCATCGTCTGCCTTTAACTTCAGAGGCTTCAGAGTACAGGTCTCTATAATCAACTCACCCAATATGTTCAACATGACCGTCCCACAACTCACTGGAAGACCGCTGCAGGCTCTGGTGTACGCAACCGCCGGGGCAGCCTTTCTCCTCTTCGGATATTAAGTCTACCTACATTCCACTTCGTAACGAGGCTCACTAGTAGCACAGTGACCAGGGCGTCATGGGTGGGCTAGTCAGTCTGGAATCGTTCATCCAGCGTTTCAATTCCCCGTCTCCAGGCCTCCTCGGCTTTATGGTTGCATCTTACGACGTAAGGATATGGTGATAAAACACACGTGTCGGGAATTATAGCTAACATAAAGAACAGGTTGGCTGCCTCTTGGGCGCCGTCTTTGCCTTTCTTCGTGGTGACAAACTCGGGAGACGGTGGAGCATCATTTACTCGTGCATCATCGTTCTCATTGGTGCTACACTACAGACGGCGGCATATTCCAGGGCTCAGTACATAGGTATGGAGTTTGTAATGGATCCAAAGTTGTTTGCTACTGACACTCTTGCTTAATTCTCAGTCGGTCGAATTGTTGCTGGAGTCGGCGTGGGATGTATCTCAGTTACGGTCCCCATCTACGCCTCAGAGTGTGCTAGTGCCTCATCGAGAGGCAAGCTTGTCGTGGTTGAGACGACGATTGTCATTATTGTCAGACATTTCCTCTTTGAGAACTTGTCCTGTCCAACAGACTAACTCTAATAGGGCATCACAATCTCCAACTTTACCAACTTTGGCTTCGTCTTTGGCAGGCCAGAGTTGAATGGCAAGGAGGCTCAATGGCGCATTCCCCTGGGCCGTAAGTACAATATCCCAGCAGTACTATCCTGCCATGAGCAACTAATGATGGCGGGTTTTAGTGCAGATGATATTTCCACCTTTCGTCTTCCTTCTCATGCCATTCGTCGTTGAGAGTCCTCGATGGCTTGCTGCCGTTGGTAGGTCGGATGAGGTAGCAGACGTCCTGGCAAAGCTTCGTGGGGGCGGAGCAACTGCCAATAGCCCCCAGATTCAGCAACAAGCCCGACGAATCATCGAGACCGCAGCCCATGAGGCAGAGCTTGAATCTTCATGGAAGGAAGTAAGTAGCTTACATGCTAGATCTTTTCCAGTTCGAGAGCACTCTTTAACTCTTTAACCAGTCCTTTGCCGGTGGTGAACTCCAAAACCTCCGTCGACTCATCCTCGCTGGCTCTACAGGCTTTCTGCACCAGGCCACAGGGATCAACGTCGTGATATATTACGCTCCCGTGATCTTTCGCCAGGTCGGTCTCAGCGACAAGATGTCTTACATCATGAGCTGCGTTGGTTCCATCTGTTTCCTTGTCGGCTCCATCCTACCAGTACTCTACATCGAGCGCATCGGTCGACGAAAGACCATGATGCTCGGAGCTTGGACCTGTGGCGCCTGCATGGGCATGATCGCCTGCACTGGTGCCGTGGGACGGTACTACCCTGCAAGAGCGTTTGCCACAGGCTGGGCTGGGTCAGCTTTCGTGCTGCTTTTTCAGTTCTCCTTCGGAATAGGGTGAGTCCTTTTCGCAGTATTGTACTCAACCACCCTGTTAACCAACTGTCCCAGCTGGAACTCGATGAACTGGCTCTACGCGAGCGAGATCGGGTCTCTTAGGATGCGAAATAAGACAGCTGCCGTGCAATGCTTCTGTCATTGGGGGACCAACTTCTTGACCGTCATGGTGGCTCCCACGGGATTTGCCTCTCTAGGCTGGTAAGCTCATGGCCTAGGATCAACTTGGTGCGTTACTAATCGGTGTTACAGGAGGTTCTATCTGGTTTGGATGAGCGTGACGCTGGCAGCCATCCCTTACTTATACTTTTGCTTTCCAGAGACGGTAAGACGAGTGCACCCCAGCCAGACACAAAAGGCTAACTTCCACAGGCTGGTCGTAGCCTCGAGCAGATGGACGATTTCTTCAAGACCTATCCGCAGTGGAACATTGGAAAGGTAGCCAATGTTTGGGTTGACCTTGGTGGTACGAACGGACAAGACAGTTGCAAGGAGGAGGCTGGAGCAGTTCATCATCAAGAGGACTGAGTAATAGCCGCGTCATGCAGATTGATCAAGTCGCAATCATCCCACGCCTTCCAGACCGCGGCGTAAGAACTATGTCAATCTGTTCTCCTGTCGGTAGCCGTAGTTTGATAGAGTTGACACAGAAATACGTCAACCTATTGAAATCGTGGCACTTTAGTTGTTAGGGGTCAAGAATTCAGTATAAATGAACGAGGATGTTTGAGAAGACAGAAGGGTTAGATCTGACCCAGTACAACCAGCCCCCCTCCCCCCACGCACTACTAGACTTCAGTGCAGTCAGTATCTTTCGAGCTTTTTGAGTAGGGCACTCTCCATAGAATAAGCTAAACATGTACAGCTCATTGTTCGAGCCAGCCGCTTCCTGGTAGTTTATATGCTGATGCATACCAAAAGCTACTCCACACCCACATTTCTTCTCCAACCCTACACGCCTGATCCCCCTTCGCCGTCTTCAACCCCTTTTCTCCACCTCACTCAGTCTTGCAAGACAATGCGACCCAAGGTTTACGTCCCACCATGCAGATTCTGCTCGCGGAAGTTTCGGCGCAGCGAGCACTTGCGCCGCCATGAGCGCACGCGTGAGTTACAGCCAGATCATTGTGCAATGTTGGGAAGAATTGGCTGACTTAGAAAGGTATACAGACACCCAAGAGAAACCATATCGTTGTCATTGTGGTCGAGCATTCTCCAGAAGGTTTGTTGCCATGCACCGCCATGCTCTTTCAACCTAATGAGGTGTACAGAGACTTGCTTTCACGTCATGATCGACTTTCCCATGACCAAGATGTTTCACCGCGAGCAGCACCTCCATCCAAAAGAAGCAACATGTCGAGCGATGCATCTCACAGGAGCCCAACAGAGCCAACAAATTCTATTCAGCAATCCTCACTCGATCACGACGCTACAGAGCCGGTCATGACATTCCAAAGCCCTACCCCTGTCTCACTACCGCCAAACCAGCCTAGCAGCTCCGAGTCTCGCACAGCAACCTATTGTCCAGGCATTGAAACATTCACGCATAGAGTTGAGGATGTTGAAACTATCGGCGAGAGCAACGAGATAGGCCATACCCTCCTACCCGTCCTCGAAACACCTCACGAACCTCCAGTTCCGATGCAGATGGTACAGGCCGAAGAAAATATCCAGCAAAATACCTATGGCGTGTCGCTTGGAGACGATCTGGACCTTCTATGGAGCGACTTCGATATTCATTCGTCCCTCGTCATGTCGCAGTCAGCCCCTCTAAATGCCGCTATTCTGAGAGAGGCGGGATTCCCAGGATTCGAATCTGGAACAGATGCAAGCAGCCAACACCAAGACGGCGGCGACGAGAGATTCATAGATCGCGATCATGCTTCAGGGGTCATGTCTAGATTTCAGTCCCGACTACCCTCTATGCAGCCTGAGGATCGCTTCGACCACCGCTCGACAGAGGGCCCGCCGACGGAAAGCACACACGAACTACCGGGAGTTTCTGAGGGGCGACTACCGTGGAGACTGACTCGCACAGACTATCAGCTCATTGTAACCGTCGTAGAAAGCTACTCAGCGGTTCTTCCCCAGGGATTCGTCTTCCCTTCCAGGCATGCCCTTTGCCGCTACGTTGAGGGCTTCTTTGGTGGATTTCATGAGCACTTACCCGTAATCCATATCCCAACCTTTACTCTAGCGACGGAAGCCCCTGAGTTGATACTCGCCATTGCCTCTGTCGGGGCAAGATATCGGTTCCAGACGAGCCAGTCTCACAATCTCTATTTTGCGGCAAGGGCACTGCTTGAAGATCAACTACGGCACCGCGATGGCTACAAGCCCAAGGCTCCGGTGTTTGACATTCACGGCTCATTCCCAACTCTGCCTCGGCTCGAGAGCACCTTGCTTGCGGATGCACCACCGAGTCATTTACAAGACAATCATGCCCCAACTTCCGCAGAGCGGGACCTACAGACAATGCACGCCATGATTCTTTTGATAGCCCTTGGCACCTGGAATGACCGATCACTTCTAAGAGATGCTTTCTCCACGGCAAGCCAACTGGCCCTACTTGTGCGAGAACAGATCTCGTCGCTCCCCGAGCCTGATCCACAACACCAAAGCTGGCGTGAATGGATCAAGTCCGAAGGTAGACGACGGACCATTTTTGTGGCCTACTGCTTCCTAAATCTCCATTCCGTTGCCTACAATAGCTCACCGAAGATCTTGAACAGAGAGATGGGATCATTACTTCTCCCCTCTCCCGAGTCTCATTGGAGAGCGGAGAGCCAAGAGATTTGGCAGCTCGCCCGTGACAAGGACATCCACTCTGGACTTTCCCTCGAGGAGGCGTACAGCAGTCTATTCAATCCAGACTCATCTAGGTAAGTAGCTTCGTCTTTTGGGAATTACGTGCTAGTTCACTGCATCATCCAACATATCTTTTTCGCACGGCAGTTACAATTTCCCAGCACCACGGCCTCTTCTCTGGCCCCTGGCGTCCTTGGCCGTCTTGATTCGGTCTTGAAAAACTGGCAACTAGGCTGGGAGGCGACAAAGGACTCTTCTTTTGACCCATCCGCACCTGGTGGACCACTGAGTTTCAACGCGACAGGTTTATTCCGCCTAGCCTACATACGCCTTCATATAGATCTTGGGCCTTGTCGTCAACTGGAGCTTCGTGATCCTGGCACAATAGCATGTGCTTTTGGCAATGCTCCGTTACTTGAACGCTCTGCGTCCGTTGCCCGAGCTGTTCTTCAATGCGCACACTCGCTCAGTATTCCTGTCCGCATCGGTGTCGAATTTGTAGCTAGAACTCAAACATTGACGTGGAGCATCGTTCACAGTCTGTGCAACTTGGAGTGTGGTCTCTTCTTAGGAAAGTGGCTACAGACCATTGCTGCCGTTCTAAAGCGCGGAGAGTCACTGAGGGATGATGAGCAGCGACTCCTGGGCATCATCACCAGCATTGTGAATGAGACTGAGTTATATCTTCAGGTGCAGTACGAGCAAGACCAGGTACAAAAGATCAGTCAAGTAGCGGCTGCAGTTATCCGGCTTTGGGCCCATACTTTCAAGGGTGCGCATGTCTTTGAGATTATAGGGCTGATAGGAGCGGGCTTGGATCTTTGCGCCGATATGCTTTAAACTGAACTATCAATAGCCATTCTCCTGAGATTACCAATTTTTCAGCAACGAAGTGTTTACGAAAGGATTTACGTCTGCTGATGGGCGCAACTTGGTCCCTACCCCGCAAGATGATCACGGGTCTTGCTGCAGGACAAATATCTACATTCGGAAGTAAGAGACAGAGCGTTTTGGGAAGGTAGGGTAAATCTTTTGCCACTTGTAGAAGTAAAGTATGTCAGTGTATCAGCCAAACACCAATTGGCATACCACAACAGAAAGTTCGATATTGCTGCATGGTCAAGGGCTCGAAGAAGGGGGGTGGGGGTAGATCGGTATTGCTGCTTAAGGTCACTTGGATCTTGGCACCAGCTACTACCACTCTAGGCTGTTCGGTCCTCCCAAACTACTGAATTTAGATAAACCTCCCCCAGCACTTTGGCAGTTTCACGTATGAATCATGGATCTCCATGGACTATCATGACGTATGACCTGAGTCAAATTGCTTCCCCAAGGTCCCCCAGTCACTCCTAACAGCCAGTTTAACCTCCCTTTCATAGCAATCCATCAGCCATTGATAACGCAACACGGCCAATGGCGACCCAAAGCTCAGCTACCGCCCTCCAGAGCTCCTTGGTGCAAATGCTCTCGCAAAAGACTAGCATGCTCCTTGTATCATTGTGCCTCATCGCGTCACTCGCCTTAGCCACGGTCAGATTAATCAGAAACAGAGTACCCAGGCGGCCTGGTGTGGTTATTAAGGTTGAAGGCGTAAGTAGACACCTCCTGCTACGCTTTGCTACATAGTAAAGAGCAATCTAACCCAAGACAGGTCTACGTCTATCCGATCAAGGGATTGCGTGGATGCGCTCTTGACTCTGGCCTTGTCAGCGGGGTTGGTTTCAAATTTGACCGTCGCTTCTGCCTCCAGCGCTTACATGGCAACCCTGACACAAACGAAATTGAACGTCTCGAAACTGTGATGCTGATGTACAATCTCAACCTTGTGCTTTTCCAAACGCTTCTCGAATCTCCATCAGGTGACGCTTCCGATATGCACATAGTGGTCACGTATACCGGAGAGGAGAATACAGCCCCTGAAAAGTTATCATGGACTGGCAGCGAACACCAGCTACGCTTTCTCGCCCAGGTTAACTGCGAAGGCCTCACCCGGGTCATAGTTAACTTACAAGGCAGTTCGACACAAGCTTATGACATGGGTGACAACTTCGCCAACTGGTTTGGGAAATACCTCGGCTTCGAGACCCGTCTTCTCTACATTGGGGATGGCTCTCGTGGTGCACTTGGGACATTGGCACCTCACAGCGACGGTGCTGTGCGCAAGAATGGACGCTGCCTCGCACTTCTCTGGGATCTAACACCTGCTCACTACAGGCCAAGTCCTGAACGGCTGGCCTTCAACGATATTGCACAGTACCTAGTGGTCACCAGAGAATCCAACGACGCCGTAACAGCACGATTGGACGACGGGCTGGACATGGATATTCTCAAGTTCAGGCCCAACATTGTCTTCTCTGGAAGCCCTTCTGCCTTTGATGAAGATTACTGGGCCGAGCTTTACTTTCCCGACATCAACATGCGCCTGGCCCTCACTTCGAACTGCCCGCGTTGTCAGAGCATCACAGCAGATTTCAAAACTGGGCGACTGGCAAACGACGACAGGGGGAAAGTTTGGAAGAAACTGAACAGAGACCGCCGCGTTGACAAGGGGTTCAAGTATCACCCTATTTTTGGGCGCTATGGCTTTTGTGGAGATAAGGATATCGGGAAGCACATCACCGTTGGTCAGGAGGTCTGGGTTACCAAATTTAACAAGGAACATACAATTTTCGGTAAGCTTACCCAGCTTTACAAGACCCATTGTTTCATCAGTATAGGATTGCTAACACTGGTGATAACTAAAGACTGGCCAATCCCAAAGCCCGACAGCAGGGGATGAGACTCAAGGTTATTCTCCTAGACTTAGGAAATCTCGCTAAAAATCCGCGCTCGAACAGCTCTCCTCGCAGGTGTCGGCCATATTATGACTACTCATGTATCTAAACAAAGCTTATTTGCCAGTCCAGGCACGAGTAATGAGATCCTCAATACTCGTGATCTGAACCTCTGGGAACCTATCATTCAGGCGACCCTCCTTCGGAAGCAGCATCTCTCCCTCGACCACGGAAACTCCTAGCATAGCCATCATCATCGTAGGATCCATCCCTCCGTAGGTCTCCTCACTCTGGAACAGCAAGGTGGCTTTTCCCGCTTTGAGGTCCTCCAGGCTGTCATAGGTCACGGCTAGTTTGTCACCAAGGGCCTTCTCCGCAATAGCCACGATCTGGTTTTGGGTAACGTCAGAGCCACTGATAAAGCTGTACTCGGGCCATTCATCTTCGTCGATGAGGCGAGCGACGAAACGTGCGAGGTCCTTCGAGTAGGTCATGGTGATGAGTTCGTTGCCAATTCCTGAAACGACAGCGCGGCGTGATGGGAAATCGAATGCCCATTGAAAGTTGCGAAGGTTGCTGGGGATATGAGGGAGTCCCATGTAGTCCATAAACATGCCGATTGCAATACGGGTGTACTTGAGGCTCGACTTGTCGAGTGCCTCCGCGGCATGAACTAGTGGACCAGTCATAGGATTGTCCAAGGCGGCTGCGTCTCTACAGTTTCCATGTCAGTTGACTCGATCAACTAAGGAGCTAGTTCAACTTACCCCTTAGGCACGTAGCCTGCGTATTCGCTAGGAATGAACCTGTGAGTTGTGGAAGACTTGTCGGCCGCCGCAATCAGGTTGAGTTGGGACTGGGCACTAGGACCGGCGATAGTCAGGGCAGAAATGACCGTGTCAATCTTGTTACTATCCAACATCTTTGCCGTGCCCTCGATATCATCATAATCGACCTCGGCGTACTCTGCACCCGAGATCACTGTCGTAGGCGTCTTATAGAGGGGCTTAGCTGCCTGAATCCTGTAACTGGCCAAGACATGTGTCCACTCACCTTTCTGCAGAGCACAATAACCTTATGCTTGCCTGACTGGACAAGCTCCTCGACGATTGTTCGACCAACATCGCCTGTTCCACCGGCAACTGCAAGAATGGCCATTTTGGACTTGGGGGCAAGGTGTAGTATCCGAGGAGTAAGAGCTGTTGAGATGGAAGGGGGTGTCAACGTGATAGCGATGAGGGCTGGTTGAAAGACAATGTGAACATCGGGACCTAGGACTTTTTATATTCGACAAAAAAAGAAGTCCAGTTGCGGAGTTTTACATAGGACGCGGACCTCGTGGCCTCCAAATTCCGCAAGCTATAGTATCTCGACTTGGCGCCACACGGGCTCTTGAACTCACCCGACGCCGACTATCACAGACATACTTTGAAACTTGATGCGATGTTGCTCCGCCTGCACGGCCGACTTCCGTCGAGATCCATATCCGGACCTTGGCAAAGTCCGGATGCCGGGCGGGCCCAGACAAAGATGAACCTTCATTGGTGCTACCGTATCAACCTAAACCGGTGGAGACAATTGGTCTCCTTGTTGCAGCTCGAGATTGGCTATTGACCCGTTGTTGATATGCAAGTGGCTTACACACCTTGCTCGAGTCGAAGCAGTGGCTTGGCTTGACTTGGACAAGTTTGTCAAGTTGGTATCCATACCCACCATCCACGCCATCTTATATTAAGGATACCCCTGTTCTCTCCAGCGACGGTAAGATATGGAGCGAGGTTCGTAACATGCCGCTTCGAGCGAGAGTACGGGATTTCATTTTCATAGCACGAGCTCGCTGCAACTCCTGGTCAGTACCAACCTTCTCAGCCAAGGGACCGCACTAGGGTGTGTAAACACAGCGCGGAGGGTATATAGCAAAACACTTGTGATACGTCACTTGGAGTTACAGACGATCTAAATCTCATATGGAGGTCAAATATTGGCTATAAGTATCCGTATTTGGACCTATAGATTTAATGGCGCGCATGTATGTCAGACGATGCTGCAGGATTTATAGAATGAACTTATGAACAATAGCACCAGCAGCAACGGCGACAGCTGACAGAACCACAAGAGTTTGTAGCGCCTCCGCCACATACATCTTGGCAATCTTATCTTCATGATTCTCCCATCCGGCAGCCGAGTTGGCGTGAGGGAATGGTTCGTCAGGGACCGGTTTGCCAAGGAACTCACAGAGAGGCTCCCAGCCATCCTCGACAGTCCACTCCAGAAGCCTTTCCTTAGGGACAAGTCCACGAATCATGTTGCAGTGTTCTAGTCGGTTAATGTCAGTTCGTCACATCGGACACGAAGACTGTCAAATCCACCAACCTTTGTAGACCCATTTCCCATTCCTTCTCATACCCGTCTCAATATCATTGTCCAGTCCGCGGAATATGCCTGACCACATAAAGTCGAGGTATACGTGCCAAGCCCAGAAAACATGACGGCTGAAGAAGGAGAGAATCCAAAGGACCCAGTTATGTTTCACGCTGACGATCGTGCTACCTGCACTACTGTGCCACGCGTCCAAGTCTCTGCGGTAATTCAGCACGATCTTTGCATCGGGGTATGCTTCGATGAGCTCGGCGGCAAAGACCGAGCCTGCTGCATCGGTCACGGCGGTTGAGTGGCCCATGACAGCATCAAAGTCCTCTTGAGTGAACTTTGTATTGCCATCGAGAGGCCCGAACCATCTGGGTGCACAGTGAGTACCAAGATATGTTGAAAGAGGGCTACCATGTACTTTTTACGGCAAAGCTTGACCCATTGAGGTGCGTAGTTTGGCTTTTCATAGATAATATCCCATCCATGGTAGGTGTGATCGTATCCGAGTGTCAGTAGGGCATGCTGTAAAGATTCAGTGGCTGAGCGAGGTAGGCCGACACATATCACCTCCAACGGCTTTGTTCGAACTCGAGGAGGTGGTTCGGGCAAGGCGTATACATGGTCCTCAAGGAAGCGGTACCACCAGGTGTTGAGAGAAGCCATGGCGCCCGTCTAGAGACAATGAAGGATAGGGTAAGAGTACAGGGACAAGTTGAAAGAGCTAAAGAAGTGCCACGTCTCAGAATTAAATAGGTCACCTCACAAAGCATTCTGCTTACGTTCATACAGCAGTAAACTACTTGTGCTACGCAATGGATGTTCCCGTTCAGCGTGTGACGTCAGCTGACCTTGGCAGCGACAGTCCGTAATGCGATGATCCGATCTAATCGTTTGCCTTTCCTCATAGAAATTTATGAGTCTTGCGAGCGACTCATACAACTTGGATCTATAGTCCACAGAGTAGAAGACATTTTAGCCTACTGTAGGAGTTAAGAGTTGATAAATTGCTTGATTATAAATTAATTAGGTAGCTAGGAGCAATTCTCCTTGAAAGTTACCCTGTACTCGGCACCTCCGTTTTGTGCCAAGACTGGGGTCGAGTCTTCAACAGGGATCTACGGATAGACCAATGATAACTACGGGAGTGGCGAAAGCTGGCTTCCCCTACTTAATAAGACATTAACAGATGGCCACCTTATTCCATCGTACAGCAGATACAACTATATCAGCAAGGCTGGTGTGGTGTGGAGCATCCATGACTCCTCCGCTCAGCCACTTGTCGATCTCGCTTATGATTTCCCACACCGTCCAATTAAATCGTCAGGAGCTTCTTGGCCCGAAGAGCGAAGGGCGAAGGTCCAATCAGCTGAAGAGGAGCGTTTCGCCCGAAATCCACGTCATGAGATTGGGAGCACAGCCCTCACGACTAGCATGTGGCGAGATGAAACGAAAAGGGTGTCCATCACCACAGGTTGCTCCATTTGTATAAGAACCAGGGGAAGGCCCAGGATAAGGTTGCTGAATAACAGTCAACAATGTTTCTTCATGATGCCATCGCTAGATGACACCATTTCCGATTTATTTCCAGATCCGTGGACCTTGCGCGATGTTATTGCCTACCTTTCTAGAAGCCATTGCCTAGAAACCATTCAATTCCTGGAAGACGCCTCAAGATACCGAGCGTGCCACGCAGAAATAGTCGATAACGATCGAATACCCGAAGAATCAAGAAGATGTCACTACGATTATCTGCAAGACCAGTGGGAGAACTTGCTCACCACTTATATCCTTCCGAACGGCGAACGCGAGCTCAACCTCCCTTGTGACGTTCGGGCTCGGCTTGTTGAAGTTCAGCCTTCCGATTCTTCGCAGCCTCCTCCCCATCCCTCGGAACTGGACGGTGCCGTCAAAATCGTCCGAGAACTCCTAGAGGGCTCCATCTTATCCGGGGCTTTGACGTCTGATGGCTCACCGGAACCACCAAGCGATGAGGAAGGTAGTGGTTGGAGGAAGATCAGCAGTAAAATCCTACGGAAACCGTCACCGCCAGTGTCGGGACAGGATCAACGGGGAAAATTACGAATAAGCACCGACTTGGGACCGACGACTTTTACTTGGAGAGACAGGCCTGAGGCTCCCTGTTGTACGCGTCTCCAATTTCTCGGAGACACCCCAGAATCACCCCAGAACCACTTATCCCGGCGCGCCATGGACATCTTCAATCATACCATTCGTCGAGTCAGGAGTAAGAGGCAGCTCAAGTCCTCAACAGAAAAGGGCGGAGTTGTCAACAATGTGATGGGTGCTAAGAGCCAGCTCCTTAGCCCGTAGCTACCGAGAGGAGCTTACCATTGATGACACTCGATGGAGATTGGGATATTGATATCTCAGCTCTTTAAGACAATCAGCCACCACTTATGACGACACGCAATAGGAAGTCAAGATGGAGACACGAAAGAATAGGTCACGTCACACACCAACGAGGGAGACCACTTCGTGAATTTTCACGGGAAACACGTAAGACAAGTTGATTGTTTGGGCCAATGAAGGTATGGAAATTACGCTCTATAACGATGCCATTTAACTGACCAAGTCCAGCTCTTCCAATTCGTCCTCGCCCTCGACTCCGGTCCATCCGCTCGGCTGATCACTGCCCATGAACCGGTTATCGCCCTCTAAAAATACGGATGCGCCGATACCAAGACTCTGAGCATCCCACTGAAATGAAGGGCAACTGTCAACCTTCCAACTGATTTCCTTGTCCGGCTGCAGATTCTTGGGTTCTCCTGGCTTGCTCGGACTCTCATCCGGTCCACACTTACTATTTATGTTGCTGAATGGTTGGCATAATATAGTCAGGAGTTTCAAGGACAGACTGACACGATCAGGATCGGTAGTTGTCGGCACCTTGAGCATGTAGCCGAGAGATGATGGGTTATGGGGTGTGTTGACACTTGGTAGAGGGAAGATGTATGACGTGAGCTTATCGTGGATAGGGACCACGCAATCTCGAAATTTGAGTGCCACCGAGTCGACAGTGCTGCAGAAAGAGAGCACATCGAGGCAAGTGCGAGCCTGTGTGAGGTCATCTTCCCACGAAGACCGAGGAAAGTGGTGTATCTGCTTCTGGGCAACACAATGCAGAAGGACAACGCAACAGGTGTATGATTGGAAACTGAATACGCCGTTAGTCTTAAATGCAAGGGACGAGTTGTAAGCCGAAGACATACATAATAAGCCAACACTTTTTGAAGATTCCCTTTTCTGCTTGTAATAATCCTAGAATACGTGACGACTGTTTTGCAGCGGTAATGGCTTGCTCCGCATGGCTGAGAAGAGTGGCCTCATACGACTCCCTCGCAGCGTTGTTCTCACGGGTAGGAGAAGACCAAACAAATTGGGAGGCAATGCGGCGATATAGGAGCATACGAGTGCCAAGATAGAGGAGATGGGTAGCTAGGATGGACCGTCGGGCTTCGACAGGGAGATCTTGGCGACAGAGGTTGGGGAGGTGCATCTGGCTGGGAAGCAGATCGTGCCAGTCTTGAAGGTCCTTGTCGATAGCATCGATTGCTTGAAGGGCCATTTCTTCAGATGAAAGATGCATCCGTAGAATATCAGCGTTCAGAAGGGAGATCTTGGTCATCTCTATTTGGACAACTGTGACTGTTAGAGATAGAGGAGATATGGCTCATAGGCTGGCTTACTGTGGCCAACTTCAGATGCGTGGTCAATTTCCACTTCCACCAACTATGGTAATGTTAGAGTTTATGTGATTGAGAATGAATGATATTGGTGCATACCGGAACCAGTTCTCGGAAAGATATATCACCACCTTTGATGTATCCGAGAGTGGAAGACAACCAACTAGGCAAGGTAAGTAAGCGTTAGCGAGATCTTCAAGGGCAGACTTGCCTTGAAAGAAACATTAAAGATCTCCATGCTCTTCGATAGTCCGCCCATTCCTCTGGGGAGAGGCTGGGATGATGATACAACTTGTCGTTGAGGCTATGCCTCTTGGACATGCTCAGGCCGATATCTACAGCAAGAAAGTTAGTTAGACAACGCATTAGGACACCATTGGGCCACAAACCGATATAAGCGAGTGAAACGGTCGCCTTATTCAAAATGTTGTACATGGCTAGCATCGTGCAGGCCTTGATTGCGTCAAGCGGTTGCTCTTCAACTAGATTCTCGAAGAAGTGCCTTGCCACGTCGTAAAATACGGCATCTGCACCAACGTCGAAGTCGTCACCGTTGTACTGAACCCCAACTGCCGCGACTGCAGCAAGACAACAAATGGCCGTCTTCTGCTTGGCCATAGTGCAGCCTTCATTCATAAAGACATCCTTGTGGCAACGCATGACCTGCTCACGGGAGAAAACGTGAAAAAGCCGGCCACTGGAGTTGAAAAAACTGTCAACCGCTGCTTGCGTAGTGGCAGCACTTGGAATGACTAGTGAAACCAAGGACCTAGACACATCTATTGACAGTTCCCGTTGTGTCGAGGTGGGCGTAGAAAGGTTGGCTTTCTGGGACATTTCGTCATTGACATCTGCCTCTTGAAGAGAAGTGGAGATTATGCTAGGACCAACAGAGGGAGAGGATCTGACAGATTGCTCTTCAGATGCAGTGCCAGCTGTAGGACTTGAGAAACTGCTGACACCTGAGCTGGTGATGGAGCCATTGGGGCCAGGTGGTGATGTCTCATCCTCGAGGTCAAGCAAGGCGTCGATGTCGTCGCTGGAGCGGATTTGCTGCAACAACAGGTTCGCATCCTTGGTAGGTTTGGCTTGCAAAGTAGAGAACAGCTTCTCCAATGCTTCCAGGCGAGTCTTGAGTGCTGCTCTTCTCGGCATGTTCACCTTTGATTCATAGCGACAGGAACGCAGCCTGGAAGAACAGGTGCCGCACTGCGGTCGACGACCATCGCACTAGAGAAGAGTCAAGTTAGCCTATAGAAGGAAAAAAAGACGAGGTAAATCACCTTGACTTTGTTCTGACGACAGTTGCGACAGGCCTGCGCGACGCTGTGGATTCTCTTGCCGAGCTTCACGGAAGAAGCTTTAGTATGGGTAGACTCCCCAATGGATCCGACAGGCAATGGCTGCTGCAAGGCTGGCTGGATCAAACGGAATGAGGAAACCATGGTTGGCTAATGCAAAGCGCTTGGCACTGAGATTGTTGCTGAATGGTTCGGCTTGGGAATATTGTCTGCCTGGGGGAACGAGGAAATCACTTGGTTATTCGTTCCTGGGTTATCATGCACGTGTAAGGGACGTGGCGACTATTGGAATTTCGCACCAATTAACAGACGTTGCGCCATGGCCACAAGCTCCAACCGGAAAGGGGTCCTGACTCGTGTGAGTTCGTTCCAGTGGTGGGCGGTCTGGCGGGGAAGTGTCTGGGACCCCCGACTAGCTTGAAGTCTGACAGGGTCATGACGCCGTTGTGGTAACAAATTGCAAATGAATAGCATTGGGGGCTGTAGATTGTTGCAGAAGGAGGACATCCGTCTCACCACTGCATAATGCGAGAATCGATAACCATCGTGGTGCGCGCCGACGGTTCCATGACCAACGCAGCCATGTGGTACAGTAAGCAAATGGAGAAGAACGGGAAGTTAGTGCATTTGCCGTGTTGACTACCGGACGGAGTGTGCCGTGGACTATTGGCGACCGCGACATGAAAAGGGGTTCCAGCACGCGGCAGCTACCAACAGGCTTCCACGACCAGTACCAGGATGGTGGGATACTACAGGGTTTATTCGGCTCTATTGGAAATTAACTTTGGATTAGAATACGCAGAAGTGACTTATCGCACGCTCAGGGCCTCGGTGCACGACCCTCACTTAAAATCATTACCCCCTGATCAGCGTTGCATCTGCAGACATTCTAGTTCGTGGAGATGCATTTTGGATTACTTGGCAGAAGAGCTGAAGCCGGTGACAGAGCCAATAGTGCCACAAGTGCCGAAGGCAAGCCACTCAGTCGGTAACTGGACTGCGGAGTGTCTAGTGAGGCTTGAGGTAGCCCACCATTACCCGGCTCTCGAGCCAATACTAAAGTGTCGGCTAAGGAAATTTCCACCCAAATGGCGGGGAAGGGGAGCCAATCTTACCTGCATGTGATAATGCCATTTTCTTGAATCAGAAGCAGCGTTGTTCGGCATTTGTGGGAACACGACAAGGGGAAAAGGAACAGGGCAATCAGGGACTTTGATAGTGAACTGGCTGCGTACCATGATGATCAGGCTTGAACGATAGATGGGAGGACATCTTGGAGAAGGTATGGGTGCCGGGACCGAGAAGAACAACTGAACAAGACCCGCATAATAGCTACAAGCCTTTATGCAACTTAGCTCAACATCAACTTTCACCCTCCATGGAGTAGCAATCCATACCTACGGTATTGGTGAAGCGCTAATACCTGGTCACGGCACGGGCAAGCCGGGCCGCTTCCGGACTCAGGAATCCCTGGAGATCCGGAAGAAGCCGACGATGCTAAGCTCATGAGAATGAAGGGGGCTTCAATGGCTTTTTCAACCTTCTTTCTGTCTCTAATGAAACCGGGTTCTTCCAAGCCCTTTCCACCATCTGCACCCAGCCTTGCCTGGCGAGTCAGCAGTCTTTGAGGAGCCAACGGATCTTCACGCCAACGACTTCTACGGTGTCAAAATATGGAAGAGAAGACGTTCTCACACTCGGAAAAAGTCAATACGGGCGCGATTCCGGGATTCCGTCAGCCACGGTTCAGAGATGAAAGGTAGGGTTCGCGGGGTATACATGAGTCAGAACCCTGGCTGTGGTAACCCGCCTAGATCAAGCCTCATCGGGGAACTTGAAACTACTGAGAAATCTTGACGGAACTTCCTTGGCATCAAGGAATCCTAGATCTGGCCCAAGCTGAGCTGTCAAACTGCAACGGCAGCAAGAAGGACCAGGTAGTCGTGTCCGTAGCCATTCACCTCCTACATTTATCCACAGGACACAGGCTCCCTCCATGCTTCAGTCCTCAATCAAGTCGTTCCTCATCTTGTTCTAAGCCTTTTTTCCCTGTTCGATCTGTCCTACGTAGTATCGGATGGCCGTTACACCGCAGCCTCGGGGCTTCGGCTCCGGCGTCGACGACTCTGACAACCAAACATCTCTGACCATCATTATTGTATTTCTTGCCATCTCGTTCTATAACATCATTGAACTTAACTTTCTTATCTGGGGAACCTTCAAACGCTATGTCGGACTCTACTTCTGGACCGTCCTCATCGCCACTTGGGGTATTCCCGTATATTGTTCTGGCTTCCTCATCAAATATTTCGGTTCATCTTCATTGGGATACCTTTCCTGCACATTGATTGTGGCTGGCTGGGTGTGCATGGTCACCGGCCAATCTATGGTGCTGTGGTCACGACTACATCTAGTCCTACGGAATCAAAAGCGTCTTCGGCTGATCTTGTCGATGATAATCATCGACGCAATCATCTGCCACGGCGCTATCATTCCCATGGTCTATGGATCTTTCTCAACCAGCCCCGAGATGTGGAAGAAGCCTTACTCCATTATGGAGAAGATACAAGTCACCGTCTTCTTTCTGCAAGAGACAATCTTGTCCAGCTTTTATATCGGGGAGACAATCAAGATGATGAGACTCGAACGGTCCATGGTGAACAAGAGGTCGAGCCGTCGCTTGATGAAGCACCTTATCCTTGTCAACGTCCTCATTATTGTCCTCGATATCACGATTTTGGGCCTCGAGTATGCCAATCAATACGAGTATCAGACATCATATAAGTCCTTTGTGTACGGTACCAAGTTGAAGTTGGAGTTTACTATACTGAATCGGCTGGTCGAGATGACAACAGGAAGCAAGAGTGCGAGCTCTGGTCCGAGTCGAAGCCACACCACGGCCAACAACACTTCAATCCCCCTTGAAACCTTCAACGACGAGAGAGATGGAAAGACTCCTAGTTTTTCATATCAAGCATACGCTGTCGGGGGTGGCAATGGTGCCGGTGATGGAGGCTACATGTCACTTAACCCAAATGACCACGGGGTGATGATGACAACGGAGATTGCCCTTCACCGCCACGAAAGGCACCACGACGATATGAGGAGTGGGAAATCATCCGAGAATTCAACTACTGAGCCAGTGCAAGCATGTGACGGAGATTCAAGGGCATCCTCGGAAGTTCAGTTGGCAACTCGCGGGTTCTGATAGTGAGGAATGAGGTTGGCTTGGTTGAATGGTAACATAGGAGGAGGAGATATGGGTAGATAGGCCAGTAATAACATTAATGAACGACCAGTTTGCAACACTACTCTGATTCTATGCCCTGCAACATCATTTGACTGGATGGATAAAAAGCTCAACCAGAGCAAGAGGCTATGATGCTACCAGACAGGCCTCCTTCTCACTTTTGGCTGTAAGATAAGTTATCATATGATAGCTGATAGATCTCTGCGGTGGCTCTTAAATATCGCTATCACTTCGTATAGTCACAATTTTATAACATAGAATAGCGGAAAATTCTGTTTTCAGGCAACCTGCGTGTATTGGGCTACTCTAGTTTGTCTACAGCTTATTGGACAGGGATTTAAATCCGCTGCCATCAATCTACCCACCCTCTCTCTAGAGTATCTGCGCGGCTAAGTATTCAAGGAAATACAAGCATATCCTATCAACCAATGGTGAACAGCTTAGTTGTGGTTATCATTGCAGTACTCGCACAGGTTGCCACCAGGGAATGTGACAATGTTGCGACAATCGCACTTGGTGCAGCTGCAGACTGGGTTAGCCATGTCGACCGGGGCCTCGGTGGTGAGAGCCTTGGCGTTGGCAGAAGGCTTAGCAACGGTAACGATGTGAGAGCACATTGTGAGAATGGTGTTTGTAGTCTTGTGTGTTGTGAGGTCTGCAAAGATGCCAAGCTGTGTAGAGTGTTGGGGTTCGCTTTGGTTGATCCTGATTGTTGATGATGGTGAGATGAAAATTTAGCTCAAGGCAAGGACTGACTCTCATTTTATAGATAACTATTGATACGGTGATGTATGCGATGTTTGTTATCGAACCAGTGAGTTGGTCGCTATCGGGCTACGAACAAACGCTCAAACAATCTAGTCAAACAAAGGATCCTGCCCTTTGCGAAGCCTATATTCTATATTGGAGCAACGAAGCCATCAAACTAGGACAATGGCGTTGCAAACAGACAAATAAATTTACTGGCCCTTGGGCGTTCGATATCTCGTTCGGTAGTCCCAGCATTTGAGCCAAGCGTGAGGATTCAACGAGGAGTGTTCAAGGCCAGTTGAGTTACCCAATGTTCACAGGCCTGTTTCTATTATCTGTAGGAATAGGTGTCAAAGGTTTGTTGTGCCATTGTTCCGAAATGCAGCGAGAGCTTGGGGTGATACTTGTGGTTCATTCGAGGCGATGACTGTCTTTGTTCACCAATTTCTTGTTGACGTGGTCCTTCAGCAGCACAGGCCAATCTTATGCAAGTGTCTCGTTTTGAAGAGCTTTTTACCAGTGTTTCTTAAGTATTTTGTGCTTTTTGATGTAATGGCAGCTGTGCTCTTCGTTCAAAATCGTACGGCAGATTAACAACGATCAGACATACCCACCTTCCAAGAAGTTTCCACTTGACACGATTATAGAGTTCTGGGGTGCTTGAGCGCGATCATTAGGATGCAGAGAGCCTTTAGCGATAGAGGGCGTAGAAGGCTCATTGACAAACAATGAGTCGCGACCTTTCTTAACGCCCTTCAAACCCCAGAGCCTGCTGTGTTCTGTCGAGGGTACCTCAGGCTTGGCCCTAAACAAACGAGATCGACCGTGAATCCGACATCTCTGGTGCCTGCACCATTCTCTAATTGAGATCGTACGGAGATGCAGCATCAGACAATGTACCACATCAAGTCTGTCACATGACCACCACGTTTGCGGCACCCCATTCAGCACCCTATTCAGCATTCCTATCCTACGAAGAATTTGGACAAGTGTGAGTTCAAGCAGCGACTTCTTACGGAGCATCAAAAAAGCTACATGCATGGGGCAACAACACGACAACCTTGCCAGGCACTAAGTGTTGAACTCCGGTTGTCAATAGCCGTCGCGTGAACCTTGCAACCGCCACATCGTAAGGGTGATGTATGCTGGACGAATTATAAACAACTGTGTGACTTACCCTGAAGGCTAACCAGCAAACCTTACAAAAAGCCACTCAGTTGAGTCTTGTTACAATAGGAACCTTACAGTGGTGGTGTTGTCGTGTGGTTGGTAGTGTCGTCCACGATCACTGAATAAGCAAACCATTCTCCTTGCAAATAAGATAACAATCAGGGCCAAGAAGAAATTACCTTGAAACATGATGGACGATAGAAAGCTGGTCTGGGTGCAGTGTCGACTTTTAGCCTATTCTCATGTTAACTGACAGACTCTAAAACTATGTGAAGTAGTTGACGGAGAACAGACAGTTTTTAAGGGGAGCTGAATACCCTAGTTTCTGGATGTCAAGTGGTCCTCTGGCGGCAGGAAACGTAACAATGCTGTCATCGTCGGCATACGCAGAATGCAATAGCCAAGATTTCTAGATCGTGGCTTTGTTCTTGATGGCATCACGAGAAGTTTGTGGCAGATCCAATGTCTCCTCGCAAACTCGCAGCTGAGTGAGACGACCCCCAAACGAGGCCCTGAGATTGACAGGTCAACTCCTCAAAGTTAAAGTTCAGCCAAAAGTATCGCATTGCCAACCTTCCATAAATGGACATTGTCGGAGCGGCTGAAAGTGCGGAGCTGAGACCACGAGCCGCCCTCACTAACTTCATGTGATTACTCTTCCTAAATACTTATTGTCTGACTACCCTCTGCTGATAAACTCAACGATTCTATGTCAGGTTGTGGCTCACCAAGACATCATTCACTCAATATCAGTCTTATTTCATGACCAACCATGACCGACATATCTTTCAGGCCATCTCGTGAACTTTTCACCGATTCTACTCCAGAAGATTACCCCCAGCTGGAAATGGATTCTTCTGACTCTGACTCTGACTTTGAAGTTCTTGACGACTTGAGCTCGCTTTGCCTCTCTGACGCTGAACCCGGAGATGAGCCTCTAGTGGGAAATCGTTCCTACCTAAGGGGTATAGTTGATATGGGAAGGCAAGTAACGTTTCATTTTTATGTGCCGAGGGTTAAGCAGACAGCTTATCTCAAGAGGCAATGTACCTGAAATTAACATCCACGATGATTACTTCGAGATTAACGGGTGACTTGCCAGTAACGGGATCCGCTTCTCCGTCACAGACCTATCCCCTCCCCTCTCTCGCATTCTGCCGACGATCCATGTTTATCGTGTCGCGATTTCACTCTACGACGCACAGTTTGACCCAGAGACTGGACACAAAATCCCTATCCCCCAAGACGTCATCGGCGAAACCGTGGCTGCTCTCAATCGTTTCAAGCTTGTCTGTGCTGATCTTGGTGTTCCCCGAGCAAACATCCACATTGTCGCCACTGAAGCAACTCGCGCTGCTCTTAACTCTGCCGAGTTTCTCAAAGAAATCACCTCAGCTACCGGCCTCACTGTCGATATGCTTCACAAAGAAGATGAAGGGCGGGTCGGTGCCTTGGGCGTTGCGAGCGGCTTCTCCGATATTCGAGGCCTCATGATGGACCTTGGAGGCGGCAGCACTCAGATTACCTGGATCATATCCCAAGCGGGAAACGTTCGGATCAGTGACAAAGGGTCCATCAGTTTTCCATACGGAGCAGCCGCCTTGAGCAGGACTCTTGAGGATCTGAAAAGAGGTAAATCGAAGGAAGAGGCGGCGAAGGCACTGGAAAGGTTGCGTCAGGAGATGATCAACAAATTCGAAGACGGCTACAAATCGATCGCGGTCCCTGACAGCCTGGTAGAGGAAGCCAAGGCGAATGGCGGATTCCCGCTCTATCTCTCTGGAGGGGGGTTCAGAGGTTGGGGTTATCTCCTACTGTACATGAGTCAGGTCGGCAAACATCCCCATCCAATATCCATTATCAATGGTTTCACTGTTGACAGGGAGAGGTTTGAGAACACAAAGGCTATGGAGGAGGTTGCTCGGACGGCACACTCCGTGTTCAGGGTTTCTGATCGGCGGAGGAAGCAAGTACCTGCGGTTGCGTTTCTGGTCAACGTCCTATCCCACGCCATCCCGCATGGAATCCGAGTTGCACACTTTTGTCAAGGCGGTGTGCGAGAAGGTCTGCTCTTTAGGGAGCTCGAACCAAGCATCCGGGCACAGGATCCGCTCGAGGTCACAACGCAGCGCTTCGCACCTGAGTCAGTCCAGGCCATTACCAACCTTCTCATGTTCTCATGTCCCGAACCTTCAAAGGGGGGTACTCGCAGGTTCCCCGATGCCATCAACTCGCACGTCATTCAGGCATTCGCCAATCTTCTGTACGTCCACACCATCATGGACAAAGAGCTGGCCTCGACAGCAGCCATGTACAGCACGAGTGCCGGATTGCTCGCTTCCACACGCGGAGTTTCCCATGAAGATAGGGCTAGGCTTGCTCTGATGCTGGAGTCGCGGTATATGGGTGAGCTTCCGCCACGCGAGGCTCAGTTCAAAGAAGCACTCCGTCGTGTCATCACACCAGAGGAAGTTTGGTGGGCTGGATATCTTGGCAGAGTTGGATACCTCATCAGCCGCCTCTATCCGTCGGGGAAAATTGACGAGAGCAAGCCTCGAGTCATTCTTTCATCCGAATGGGCGTGGGATCTGGGACGCAAGAAGCAGAGGGAAGGGGTTAAGTTGACAATCTCTGTGCAGAAGGTTAAACATGACCCTGCCAAGTTGAAGAAAGCGTTGAGGGACCACGTGAAGATAGTGGAGAAGGTCGGAAAGAAGAAGAATTGGATCGGAGGACCGGATGGATGGGGAATGAAGGTGAAACTTGTGGTTGTGGAAGAGGATATTATGGCTTGACCTGTGGTCCACACAACAAGTTACTCTGAACGGTAGTCTTTGCATGATCTCTGAGAATGACAGCTGCCAAGGCATGATAGTTGGATAAATTGCAACTTCGTTATTTACAAAAAGTATAATTATTATCCACTCAGACTCCGCTTTGCTGTCGCATGATTGCTTCCTGGCAGATTTAGAAGCTCAGCTCGACATCTAACAGCATAGCCCATTGTGAATGTCGCCTTCGGGGAAGAAACAGCACTGGCTACAGCAGAAAGTCTCAAAGTTGTCGACATTACAACCCCTTATATTGGCAGGCCGGCACACAAACGGCGGGTCGCTGATGCTGGTGGTAGTCGCAGCAGTGGTAGAGACGGTGAGCACGGAAGTGCTGCTCTCGGTAGTGAATGTGGTTGTTTCAGTAGTCGTCATGGCTGACGACGTGGTCGACGTGGGGCTCGAAGTTTGAGAGATGCTCCAGCTCGAGGTTTCCGTGGTGGTAGGAAGGAGTGTGGTCGAGCTGGAGGGCTTCCAGGGTGAGGCCTAGATGCCAGGCAGCGCGAGGAAGGCGAAGAATGCCGCTGCCGTAATGTGCTTTGCCAGGGACATCATGTCTGATGTGGAAAAGAACTAAACGAGTGAAATTAATAACGACAAGCGCCGGCAGATGTTAAGCGTCGTGGGTCTTGCTTGATAATCCAGGGTCCCCCCTAAGAACCAACACCAGTGACAGCTTTAATATCAATAGTTTCGGCCTTGATTGCATGCCAAGATGTTTAAAACCAACGGTTTGAGCATTTGAGGCCATTGATTTGGTTCTTGGTCCCCGACTGTCATTTTGAATTGCTTTTGGCGTAAAGGTGGCTGCGCCATCAACTGCCGTGCCATTGTTCAGCTGAGGTCCGTGTGAAGCCACAGACATGTTCAACCAACATCCCCGTTAAGGGTCACTCCGGACTATGCTTTGTTATTGTAGGGAATCGGTGGTACGACCATCTCCGCCTCTCGCGCTGGATGCAATAACACAGCCACTATTATCAGCTGCTTTCATCGAGTCAAAGAATTGGCCTTGCCAGCCAACCAAACGATATCAAATCAATGACCCGATATAATGCGACGGGTAATAGGTACGGTCTGCAAATCTCGACTCGCTATCAATGATGGTCGCTTTAGAGACATTGAGTCTCTGCAGCCTAGTGTAGCCAGCATATGTATCCCTCTGGCAGAAAATACGGTGTCCAGACGGAATGGATTATAGAAGCGGCAGCGACAAGGTGGCTGCTTTGGGATCCAAGGCTGGTGAGTTTATCTCCGCGCGCTATCGAATTTGCAACGCACTTCCGTATCTCGGCACCTTTCGTATCTTATTAGCCTGTCAGGGTCCAAGAACTGCGAGGGTTCCATCAGCCCCAAACGAATGTGGGCCATTTTAGGGTTAGGAAGTCAACTCCAGCAACGCTACTCCAGAAGACCTAATTAGGAAATCGACTCCAGGCGTTTTAATATCGTAGCGAGTTGACTGTGCTTCTGGGCAGGCAATCTCGAGCAGTCACTCTCCTACCACAAGGAGCTACTTATTTCCTCTACCCCCTTACTTGCCTGGGTCTCCATCAACAACGCGCCAGTCTCTATTTGACAATCTCTTCGTCACCACTCAAATCTCATTTTTTTTGTCTGACCGTGTACACATAATTCATTTTTGCCATGGAAACAGTTTACTCCCCCGGCGCCGTCGTTCGTTCGTATTACTTGCATAGTCTTGCTCGTAAGAATACTGCTGACAGTGTACAAGCTCTTGGACCATATTCCCAAGCTATCAAAGCCAACGGGCTAATTTTTGCGTCGGGCCAAATCCCTGCCAATACGCAAGGAGAACCGATCGAGGGGACTGTCGCAGAAAAGACCCACAAGACATGTCAGAATGCCCAAGCTGTTCTGAGAGCCGCGGGCTCGGATCTGGATAAGGCCGTGAAGATCACTGTAGGTGATTTTCTCAGGTTGGGCCCCATTGACCGCTAACGGCCCGAGGTCTATCTTCAAAACATGGAGGATTTTAAAGAGATGAATGAAGTCTATGCAGAGTATTTCCTGCACAAGCCCGCGAGAAGCTGTTGTGAAGTTAGCAGGCTGCCAGTGGGGATGAGTATGATGGTAGATATCATCGCTCTGCAGTAGAATTAGTAGGGCCACAGTCGTGTTTTCAAGATAGGATATGGACCGGTAGTGTAGAACAATCACGCTGAATTGAGTCACGGATCTCTTCCTAATGCGGGTGCCTCGAGCTCGACCCAATGGGTATTCTGTGAGTTAGTTGCTCTTCGTCTGGAACTACTTGCCAAAATGGGATTGAGAGATCGGGAAGGGAGCCGAGTGGTCGTTCAGCCCAAGACAACACACCCCCAGTCTAAGATGAATTGCACATCTATCACAAGACTCGGAGAGATGCTTATAAATACATTTCTTATTATTAATTGCCAAACTCATGACCGATATGGAACTGAGCCGCTCAAACGTACTGTGTGGACAGTGGGTGTTGATTTCGATAAGGATACTTAAGAGCACGCTACAGCGAGATGATACATCAAACAGACTCTTCCATCCATCCAGTATCCCAAATATACCTCGGAAACCATGTCTCAGAAACTCGTTACCGTGTATGGCGCCACTGGAGCTCAAGGAGGCAGCGTTGTCAGGGCACTTCTGCGCGACAAGTCTTCGTCATTTACTATCCGCGGCATTACACGCAGTCCAAACTCGGAAGCAGCCAAAGCACTCGCAGCACAAGGTGTTGAGATCATCAAGGTCAATATCTTCGACAAAGATGAACTTGCTGCAGCGTTCAAAGGAAGTTGGGCTGTTTTCGTCAACACCAACTCGGACGACCCGGTATTCTACTCCTCTCATATCACGACCAATTCAGCAGACGCTGACAATTTTAGTCCATCGGATCTCCCGGATTGCCCACCGAAACGCAAATTGGCCAGTTGGCCGTCGATGCCGCGGTTGAGGCAGGGGCAAAGTATTTTATTTACAGCGGTCTTGCTTCTGCTTCTAGGATTACTTCCGGAGCAGTGCCTTGCCTATGTTTCGATGGTATAATATTGGATCTCGCTCTTCAATGCTTCGTCCGAGAGCTAATGTCTCTACAGAAAAGGAGCACATCGGCAAATACGCACTTTCCCAGCCCTCACTTCGATCCATCGTAGTTAATCCTGCCTACTACATGGAGAACTTCAATGCGAAGGAATGGGCGGCATACCTTGGCGGCCTGCCATTCATTCAAGATTCTGAAGGTTACTATACCCTCAGCTGGCCACTCTGGGGAGGATCCAATGAGGTGCCATTGATTGCCATCGAGCGAGATTTCGGGGATATTGTGCACGGAGTACTCCTGAACCCCGGTCTGCATTGCGGAAAGACCATCCAAGCAATCAGCCAATCCAGGCCACTTGAAGAAATCCCTTCCGACTTTGAGCATGGTATGATACACGGCTTCATCTTAACATTGGTGGCTAACGTTCATCATCAGCAATTGGGAAAAGGGCACGGTTCGTACCTCTTGAAGACTGGCGACTACTCAAAACCGACGGAACAAGAGTCATGCAGACAGTCAAGGAGATGTTTGGTTTCTGCTACGTATCTGGTGGACTGTATTATGGCGAGCCTAACAACGTCGACCTCTCTGCGTCGCTGAAACAGGCAGCTGCTGCAGCACAAGAAAGATCAGGCGAGGACACTTGCCTCTATTCGTTGGGCGAGTACTTCAAAGACTTCTTTGCTTAGGTGACGTCTTCATCTAGACAACTTATTATCCACTGCGGTGTTGAAGCCGATCTCGGCTCTAGGCTAGTTTACGGACAAAACCAAAGGTCAACCCATGGCTATGAAATTGGGTATATTGTGCCACCTTGAACCTGGGCATACAATTGGGACACAATTTTCTTTGTACAGCGACTCTGAGCGTCTTGTTTGTTTTTCTACCCCCAGTGTATTCAGGTTACCGTACTCGAGGGGGTTGGTGTTGGTCTCTTATCTCGAATATGTCATCAAGGACCCGTAAACTCCGTGCTCTTTGCTTGCCTGCAAAGGGTATAAAAGGAGTCAATTGTGACCAATGCATCGGAATCACCTTCTCCTTTCTTATCACCAATTAAGTCTCTGAAATATGCCATCTGGTACAATATATGACGGTATTCAAACCAAGTGTTGAAAGCCCGCGTCGAACATGTCAGGGATGAGAAGCAAGATATAGTGTCGAACGCCCTAACAGCAAGAACTGTGGGAGAAATACCTATGGTAATAGGATCATTTTATACTCTGACTAATCTACTTGCTTATCTACCTAGCGAAAGAGGAAACCGGGGAATGTGGTTTCGCTGGGGTCGATAAAGAACCTCATCTGGCCGACCAGGTTGGCATTACCACGAACCCGAGGAATACAGGCCTTGAATCCATCCACGGGCGAGGGCTCCTCCGAGACGACGTCCGCTTCAAAGGCAGTCCCAACAATACCTCGGTGAATCAGTTTTCCCCGTCCCGTACCGACCCGACCTTGAGACAAGAGAACTGCCAACCTGGCGCAGGTCCCAGAGCCGCATGGCGAACGGTCGATTTGTCCGTCGGCAAAGACAACGACATTCCTCTGTCTCACAATTCCAGACTCGTCCCGGGCTCCGTCTTCTTCGTTGAAGAAAATGACGACGTAAAGTTCATAGCCTCGATGGCGGGCTCGCTGGCCTAGGGAGGCCTTAACTTCCCGGCCCAATTGGACAAAATCATCGTGATTCTCGGGCGAGATTGTCAACCCAATCTGGCCAAGGTCGATGCTGGCATAAACGGCGCCTGACCAAACCAAATCGACCTTGATATCCAAGGAGCGAGAGGGCAAAGTGACAATGAGGTCCTTGGCCCATTGATAGCTGAGAACTTGGATAAACTCGGCGTGAATGGGCTTGTGGTCCTTGATCCCCATACGAGCCTTGACCCTTCCTGAAGGGACATCAATAACCACGTCAACTTCTCCATTTTCTGGGACCTGAATCATGCCATTGGCAATAGCCCAATGTCCAAGAGCAATGGTGCCATGGCCGCAAGCAGTAGAAAACCCATCTTTATGCCAGAAAAGAACGCCGAATAGAGCGCCGGCATCATTAGGAGGGGTAATGAAACCACCATACATGTCGGCATGGCCACGAGGCTCGTGGCAGAGGGATTTTCGGAGAATGTCGAGGGGATGGTTGGGCTGCGCCATAATATTGAGACGGCGCTCTTCAACAGTTTTCCCTTCTGTCTCGTGGCCAGGCGGGAACTTGGTGACAATTCGGAACGGCTCGCCGGCGGTGTGCCAGTCTTCCGACTCAACCCAGTACGGGTCAGTTGGGGCGGTAGTCATGTTGGTTGGTGGACGAGTTTGATTCAGAGTGGGCTGGTAGAGTGCCTTGGTTTAAGAGCACCTTGAACGGTCAGATGAGATAAGTCTGGACCGTAAGCCTTTGCGAGGCGGGAATGGTCTCCTGTTCAGCACACGTTGATGGCTCTTTCTTTATACGCGACCTTCCTCGAGGCCATAACAGTCTGCTGAATAATGTCTTGGTGGTTTTCGATTCATTCCGCCTTACAAATCAACTTCGAGTATCGGATTAAGTCACATCTGGATCGGTATCGATTCCGAGGAGCGTGGGTAACTCGATTATCTCATAGTCTAGCCGTCGATGAAAAAGGAAGTTGATGGCAGCTCTTGCTGCATCAGGTTTCTACCAATCAAGAACAAGTTAGCGTTGGTCAAGTCTCATGGTGCATAGCGAGTGGAGCTAAACTGGGGTCGTGGATTTTGGACATGTCACGATAATCGATAAGAAACGGAGAGCAAGCGTGACGGACCCCCCGTCAGCTGCCCTTCCATAGCTTGTTTTAAGCTAACCCTTACTGTAAACTAGTGGAAAGATGCATTGTTCTATTAGTAGCTCAGAAAACCGGCTCTCTTGTACTAGAGGTCAGGTCCCGAACATGCCGAAGCTGATTTTCCACAGCGAGGACTATTTCATTAAGAGCTGGGGCTGCACAGGCCCTCCATACTAATCTCAATAGATTAGCCTAGCCATGACTCATAATGAGACAGAGCGACACATATCTTAAGTGCCAGATATAGAACAAAGCTGTTAGATATAAAAGAGGGCAATCCAGAGAAGGGGATCTAGAAGGCAGTTTAGATACAACTCCACCAACTCAAACAACCGCCCACGCGTTTCTTAAACCACATCTTTATTTTCTCCTGTTCATTCCTCTCCATGAAAGCTTATCAACTCTTGGGGCCCGAGCTGGGACTCCAACTGAAAGACTTGCCGGTCCCAAAACCTGGCCCTGGTGATGCTTTGATTCAGGTCAAGGCTGCAGGCCTTTGTCACTCAGACACTCATGTTCTTCACGGAGGTGGCGCCGCCTGGATGTGCGCCTTGCCCATCGTTCTCGGTCACGAAGTTGCCGGGATCATTATCGAGGTCGGTGAATTGGAGGATCACACATTCCGGGCTGGCGACCGTGTGGCCGTCGCCTGTACAGGACACCCCATTGAGGAACGCAATTTTCAAGAGGCTATCGGAGTCGGTCGTGATGGGGGTTATGCCGAATACACGGTAGCCCCCATCAAGAATCTGGTTCATCTTCCGGATTCGGTCAGCTTCGCCAACGCCGCCGTGGCTACAGACTCGATCGCTACTGCGTACCACGCAGTCGTTTCTGAAGGCTGTTTGGGAGATTCTTCCACGGTTGCAGTTCTCGGATTAGGGGGCCTGGGGCTCAATGGTGTTGCCATTGCTGCTCTTCGTGGTGCGAAAGTATATGGAGTCGACATCAACACCTCCAAGTTTAGCCAAGCGAACGAACTTGGTGCCATCGACTGTGCAACAAGTTTGGAACACTTTGCAGATAAAGATTTCGACATTATTATCGATTTCGCAGGTGCACAACAAACTATCGCAGCAGCCATGTCGACAGTCCGGCCAGGAGGTACCATCGTGGTTGTAGGGCTTGCAGCTGACACTATGCAGTTCACAACAACAGACCTTGTTACGAAGAACATTGCGCTGAGGGGATCGACAAGCGCCAGTCTTGAGGAGTTCCGTGAAGTGGTCTCGCTGCTGGAGTCAGGAGCTTTGAAGCCACAGATCAAGCAGATCCCCTTCGACGAGGTTGCCAATGGTCTCGAAATGCTTGGAAGTGGGCAGGTAACTGGTCGTTTGTATGTAGTTCCCTCGGAAGATGTGAAAATCTAGCAGGAGTTTGAGGTGGCAGCAAAAACACGGTTCTATCAATGATTATAAACGTTGTCTTGGAAGAGCAATCCACGTCGCATCGCAAGCCGCATATTGAACACCTGCTTCCCCTTCAATCGTAGTTTCAACAAAAATCTTCCGTCCCGATATCTCAACTAAAGTAACCTTGACAATTACAATAGCTGGTGTTGGCAGTGGTTTCTTGAGTTTTATGTCCATGCGCGCCGTGACGGTATTGACGGGTGTGAGATCCATCACATCCGCAGACAGTGGCCGTTGCACCTTTGTTTCCGCCTGGAGCCGATAGTTAATATAGAAGTAGCTTCCCATGGCTTCATCTATCAACGCAGCTAGGAGACCACCGTGCGTCCAGCCCTGGAAGCCATTGACGCCGGACTGAAGGTCAAATATCATCGAGGCCGAGTCCAAGAGTAGTCGAGAGGCTTTTGGTCTCAAGCCACCAAGATCCGAATTCAGCGTAGAAGGACGAGCGTAGAACCCGAGGCAAGCGGGAACCGCCTCTGCTTTATTCAAAACATGTCTGAAGAGCTGATCCTTGGAGATGGATATACCCGCTGGATCCGGCGGAGAACGACAAGGCGGGTTGAAAGTTACAATGTCGGGAGACTCCAGCAGGGAAGCACACCAGGGAACTGACTCGAAGTGACTTTTCGTAGCCTCGAATGTGTCTTGTGAAGTGGATTCGACCACTGTATGCAGGGTTAGAAGTTGTCGTGTAAATGGGGGTGGAGGAGGGGCTTACTGGTCGCTTGCGTATTTGGTGAGAATAAAACTGGAATTCGTCACTGCAACACAACCCCAACAAGCAGGAACAAAGAGCTTAAGTCTCTTAGAGCTACCCTTGACAAACACTAAGCAGGGATAGCGAGGGATGATAACGTGGTGGGCTGGTGATCCAACCTCGGCCTTGGCGCAACTACCTGCAAGAAGACACAACCATCCATCAGCCACACAACATGACAGACATTGGGATGAGAGCAGTACCCTTCTACAAGACCAAACTGTTAAATTCTCATCGGATAATATCTGAAGAACTTATGAATCTATACTTTGAGTAAACTCAAGATCATTAACAATGTCAGATAGTGACTCCCTCGCATGTGAACGCCCTCAGGAAGTCGACCTCGGCAGTAAGTGGATCTCGATGACAACCCCTTGGAAACCTCTGACCAAGACCCTTCGAATGGTCCCTCAACAAAATCCCGTATTTTTTTTTAGACCTGTCGGGAATTGACGTTATGCGATGTCCGGAATCTCCGGGAAGTCTGAAACCCCTTGTCACCATGATATAAAGAGTGCCACCCCCGGCCCCTGGTATGCTGAAACTAGATTCAACCTTCGCAGCCAACATTATGGACGACTTCCTAATGGCCTCGCCAGAAGCTCTCTGGTCGACAATGAAGTCGGTGTTTAACCTTAAAACACTGGCCATTGCCTTTCTCCTCGCCAATTTCAAGAGTCTGCATTTTATGTGGTTTGTACGCATCCCCACCATCGTCTCGATCGTCATGTCCAGTCAGATTCTAACCCCTTCAGGCACGCTTCCTCCGCGCCTTCGTCCGCCGCCTCACAGACTCGGCCCCAAACAAACATCTCTCTCCCCGCTGCCTCTTCCTCCCTGCGATTAGCGCAACCCGCTCTCCCGCCCTAGAGTGCGACTACAACCTCCACAAGTCCAACTCGACCTACTTCACGGACATGGACATGTCTCGGGGCAACTTCTGCCTTGTCCTCTTCAGCAAGCCCTTCAACCCGATCCCGGGGCCAAACCACTTCACTATGATTCTAGGCGGAACAACGTGCACATGGAGAAAGGAGATCAAACCGTATGCGCCGTACGAGTTATGGACGCGAATCCTCTCATGGGATGAGAAGTGGCTCTATGTTGTGACACACTTTGTCAAGCCGGGTGTGTTCCACCCGGATGAGTATGTCATGCAGCCAAAGAAGAAGACGAGTTCCAAGAAAGCCAAGGAGGATGTTGAGTTGCTAAAGGCTGTGTATGCTTCTTCGGTGGCGCGATACGTGTTCAAGAGCAACAGGCGGACTATACCACCTGAACAAGCCCTTAGAGACGCTGGTCTGCTGCCCGAGGATGAGACTGAGTTGGCAGAGGTTGAGAAGACAAGAACAGGTGCACTAGCCATTGGAAGACTCGAGGCAGGGTGGGATGCCGTCCATGGTTGTCTTCAACCTGCAGGGGCTGCCCTGGGCTGGTACAACAGTGCTTACTAGGAGCTCATCAGGTGTTAATAGAATATAGAGATATAAAAGGTCTTTTCAGCGACGCGTTTTATACAGCTTCTAAGAAATAAGGGTCAGGGCTCTCAATGACTTAGCAGGCTAGCATAAATATGTGCATATAACCCAGAGGGCCTTGATGACTTACCCCCAATTAGCTAATACGAAATGTCCCTATGTTCCTTCTCCAGCTTCTTCGACCCCTTGGCAACATGCCAGCGGGTACAAAAAGCAGACCCGTACGAGACCATGTCGCATCGTTTGGCTCGATAACCATAAAGACTAGCCCGGCTGCTGATGACTCTCCCATGTAGATACATTTCCTAAACCCTTTCTTCGTAACAGCCTCATAGAACTTAGAGGAATTCGACACCGGCGTTCGGCGATCGAGAAAGGAGTAGAACACGCAGAGGTGGTCGTATGAATCCTCGGAGAAAGCCACGGAGGGAGGAAGAAACGCTTTTCGAATCCGGATGACAGAAGGGGCCAATGTATCGAGGTTCTTCTGCTGTAGACGCCTGATGTGATCAGCCGTCGTACATACAGAGCCGTCCTCAAGCTCTAGCGACAATGATTTGATACCGCTTTCCCAGCTCCAGTCCCCCGGACGTCCGTGGTTAATGTAGCTAACCTCTCCAGACCACCCCGCCCATGACCAAGATGGAAACTCCAGCCTACGCTGTGGTTGGTATTTATAATCTGTGGCTGGGTCAGGCGGCTTGTTCTACCATACGAGTCCTTGAAGAAACCAGTCTTCTAGATTCATTATACCCTCACCAGCCATGAAAGGAATACCGGACATGTGATGAACTTGTGGCAGGGAATTCTCAAACTTGTCAAGTATGCCAGAGAACGCATTTAGGGCATCACTGTCGTACGATAGATCCCTGCCAGAGTACTGCTCAACCATTCTCTGGAACCGGACAAAGGCCTGGTACGGCTGCAGCTTCCGCTCATCAAAGAGGCCATATACTTGGCCGTGGTTTCTTCCAAACATCCCGGCTCTCATGGCGTTGCGGAACCGCGATCGATCTTTCATGTGTAGTCTATCCAGGGAGGCCCGAGAATTCCAGCATGTGATACTTTCGTGGCAGTTCATAGCGCTGCACTCGAAGTAAACTTGGTCGTCTGTGAAAACAAGACGCCGACGACTCAAGACTCCCTCTTGGAATGTCCACGCTCGCGTAGACCACTTTGAAGATCGTATTGTATCATGAGGTTGCCTCATCGTTGAGCGTAGTTCCACATCTCCGCAGCCGATACGTACAGCTGGCTGCTCATTCCGGCCCCGGGAACCAACGCCAGGGAGTCCATATTCCGGATCCTGTCCAGCAGCGGCAATGATCGTGAGGCTGGCGTTGTGGTAGATGGAATTCATTTGAGCAATCTGATCATGCTTGGCATTTGCGTCGTTTTGATCAATGCAATATCTGTCCACCCAAAGATATTGAAATCCCAGTCTCTTTGTGACATTGATAGTGTCAGATACAGTGTTGGGAAGGACCGGGGGTAGTAGAACATCGCCTCGCGGGTTCCTCACACTGAAATTGAGTACATCGTCTGATGAAATGCCCCAGACATAACTAAGCGCCACATACTGAGTTTCTTGAAGAGCAGGCTTAACAGTACGTGAGTTACAGTCGATCAAGTGAAGCCCTGTGATGTGCGATTTGCCCTTCAATTTTGAGCAAAGCTTTTTGTGATACCTCTTGCAATAGTCCAACCACATTCTCGCTAATGAAGCGTCGAAGTGTCTGTTGATAGGCTGCACGGAAAACAGCGGCGGTGAGGGATGATCACGGTGCCGAAAGACAGCAAAGCCATATTGCTCAGAACTCCTGAACAGGTGCCATATCCATAGAACTCCAGGGAGCTCCCAAGGCACAACTGCCAGGCACCAAGAATCGTTATCAGTAATAAGCTGATGTCGCTCAATGGTACTGCAACGTCTATTAACGACTCCGGAACGCTCCACGAAACTGTAAGCACGAAGCTCATCAACGTTTTCTCGGCGTTCCGAGGGGCGTCTCGGGCGAGAAAGAGAGGGCTGTAGACGGGAAAGAATGAGACATAACAAGCATTTAAGGTCCTACGCTTGGCGATAATGCGTCCCAATCTCTGCAAGAAGGGTAGATTCTCGTCCCACTGGGGCTCTGTCTGGGAGAGCCTCGTCAAAGGCAATCTGAGAGCAATTTCTGCATAAGCCAAGGGCGACGACCCGCCCCTTAGGGGCCTTGTCTTCCACCGTGGACATGTTAGATGACGGACTTGTCGTGCTTGGTTTCAGAGCAGGAATTGGAAGCAAGGCTTTGCTTTCAGAGCAAAGATTGCGAACTGAGAAAACCGAGAGCCGCGGCGGGGTTATAATACGTAGTGATTTTCAACCCCCCTGCGTGCCGAAGGTTCTCGACAGTTGAGAAACCACGTTTTGAATCATGTTTCGGGGTACAGATGCGATAATTGAAACCGCCTTATTTCGCGTTACTTGAAAATCTCCCCTTTATGTACAATAACAGTCGCCCTTGATGCTTCCTCTAGCAGTGTATCCTTCACAAACCCCTCAATCCCAAGTCTCAGCATGCGATCAAGATTCTCAATCGTCTTTTGAGAAAACCACGCAATATGACTCGTGATGGTTAAGTTGGGTACCTGCTCTTCCCCATTTACAACATCTGGTATTAATGGCGTTGATCCAATACCACCAGGCTCTGCCTCGAGCACATCTGTCGCAGCTCCAAAGATGGTGCCTCGTTTCAACGCGGTTGCCAAGGCACTTTCGCAGACAATGCCTCCTCTTGAAATGTTCAGAAGTAGCGCCTCCGGCTTCATCATCTCAAATTCCGGGGCGGAAATAAGACCCAATGTCCCTGGCTCTCTTGGGCAACAAATGGCAATAGTCGTGGCCGTCTTAAGAAGATGCTCAAAATGAACCCTGCCGTCGCGGGTGTTGGTTTCACCCTTGCGCTCTGCAATCAGGATCTCGCCAAACCCCACGCCTCTGGCCAAGCTCTCAACCTTGCGACCGAGTGACCCGTATCCGATGATGCCCAGAACTTCTTGCTGACAACTTAGAGGCGCGCCCTGTTTCCATCGAGGTGTCAAGGAGCCTTCTTTTACCCAGTACCTTTCCGGTGCGGTAACGGCGTTGTGGACTTCAACAATCTTCCTTCGGGCAGCAAAGTACAGTGCCAAGAAATGCTCCCCGACCGCATCCACGTTGTTCTGCGGACAGTTGACTACAGTGATGCCTCTATTCGCAAACGCTTGCCTGTCTAACCAATCGAATCCCGTTGCAGTAAGGGCGGCGCACTGTAACTGAGGAGCGTGCTGAAGATGCTCGGGAGTGATGGGTGCGAAGCCCCCGAGGATGATAATAGTCGCGTCTTTGATACGCTCTGGTATTTCATGAGGCTGGGTGCTTGGGTAACGGCGGTATGTATGAGGGAAGGCGAACTTTGGAAGCGGCGCATTTGCTGCTTCAAGGAAGACGATGTGATGCGGTATTTCTGTTGCGATTGTAGGGTGAGACATGGCGGATGGAATGAGTAAACCTAGATAACTACTCGAGTCTGCATGTATCGTTTAAGAGTTATTACTTTGCTGAGAATGGGTTGCTTCTAAATACTGCCTTGCGGGGCATCTCTTTAATCCTTCAGATCTTCTCGCGCTTGCATTGCGCCCGTTTGACACCCGCAAGCAAGCATTGACCCCGCTGGGTCATTACCTAATGATTTCAGTAACGGCAGCTTTTCCCGAGCCAGGAAGAGAGCTAACGGCGCCGCCTCGCAGTGTCTATCTGCCATGCAGCCCCAAGCCTACTTAATCCTAGAGCAGGGATACGGAGATGGGCAACAGAGAGATCTTGGGTAATGAAGTGCCTAATCAGAGGGCGTTCCTACTTGGGGCATAGGCATCTTTTCCACAATACAGTCGGCCCTTCAAGGAGCCCCGATTGCACATGGGGCGAGAGATCACTTTCGGGATTCATTATACGATGAGATCTTGCATGCATTGAACTTCATTATCTTCTCATCTACTCCATACACAGTCATTTTAATCCTAGCCAACCACTTGGTCGTCCATCAAGCGTGGCCCTGGCCAACACAACCACCATCGTCATGTCCCGAGTGACGGGGGCCCATGTCCTATCTAGCCCTTGCCTCTCAACTGGCTTAGGAGCGATTGTATCCAGAGCAAAAGAGAACTGGGCTTCTCCCTCTCCTGTCTTGGGGAGTTCTTTCACTGAAATTTTATCCGATGGGACAGAAGAGGCATCAATGGTGATGTCTAGCTCTGGTGGCCCAGTCATGGGAGAAGCAATGGTGACTGTGCCTTGCAAAGTTACGCCAAGTGAAGTTCCATCATCCTTCAGGGTGATTTTGAATTTCTCGACAAGCAACTCAGGGCGGGGAAGATTGAGCTGTCGCTCCGTGTTCGACAAGGGAACAACGTCAGACTCTAGTGCCGGAGTATGAGGTGGAGGGATGCGATGGTGCGTTTTTGCTTCGTACGCATTCGCCCACTGGAGTAGCTTGACATCATCGTACGCTCGACCAGCGAATGTCAAGTTGACCGGGACCTTCTTGTCGCTCATCAGTCCCATCGGCACCGAGACCGAAGGGATTCCCAAATGACGCATGGCCCTGTTACCGTTGCTGTAATATGTGCCATTCCTCCACGCCAGGTCTGAGCCTTCGAAGCTTGAGTCCGCGTTAGCTGGCCCAACGTCTCCAGCTGCAGGGAACGCAACGCAGTCGCACCCAAGGTCCTTGAGCCAATCCTCGAGAAGAACTTGACGCATCCCTTCTAGTGCCTTGATGGCTTCTTCCATGCCGTCTACTCCGAAAAAGTTTGTGTTGCGGAGGTAATCTGCTAGCTTGTGATATTGAATAGCATTGGCAGTTTCAAAATGTCGCAATTCAGGTTCCGTGCGAAGTGAGTCGGGATAAACATTGAAAGGGTCCACGGCGAAGAGGTCAGGAAGAGTAGGATCGTTAAAGTCCTTCAAGAAATCATTCCAGGCATGCGCAATTAAGGCTCCTCTCTCCATCGCATTCCAGTCTTTTGGGCGTCGTGGACACCCTTCTGGCAATAGGTCATCATTCTCGTATGCCGTCATCGGGGGGAAGTCAGGAACAACGACTAGTTCTGCGCCGAGTGCCTCGAGATCTTGCCGTGCTTGGTTCCATAGCTCAACAACGGCTGGGCTAGTTTCCACCTGTTTTGCGCCCACCGGTGCCGGACCGCCGATGAACATTTCGGGGACTGCGATGCGCAGACCAGACAAGGACTTGAATGAGGAAACCTCCTTGAACGAGCTTCTTGGTTTGTTCTCCCAGGGCTCCTGGATGTGAACAAACTTTTGCTCTCGCCAAAACTCGCCCTTCTCTATTGGGTCCTTGACGGCGACGACGTCCAAGAGAGCCAAAAGGTCCTTCATGGATCGCGTGTGTGGAACGGGCACGTCGCAAGTCGGATACAAGGGCCAGTTGCCCCGAACCGAAAGGAAACTTCTCGAGGGAGTGTAAGCGACCAAGCCATTGTTCGAGGCGGGTGAGCGCCCAGATGACACTGTCTCCGCACCAAGTCCAAAGGCAGCGAACGATGCAGCAGTAGAGGCGGCAGACCCATTGGAAGACCCCGACACAAAGGCTGCAGCAAGATATTCGGGGTTATATGGGTTTTCAGCGCGACCATAAATGCCCCGTTGCATGCCACCGCAAGCCATAGCTGGCATATTCGTGCGACCGACAAGAATAGCGCCTGCGTCGCGGATCGTCTTGACTATGAAAGCATCTTCATTGGCAACAAGATCTTTGAACGCGGGCGATCCTGCCGCAGCGGTCATTCCCTTGGCCTTGTAGCTGTCCTTGATAGTGAAGGGGATGCCCTCCAGGGGCCGCACTGGCTCCCCAGACACACGACGATCATCGGATCTCGCCGCTTCCTCGAAAATGTTCTTGTTCAGGATAGGGATAGCGTTGAGGGCAATGTTTCTGCAATCATATGTACTGATACGACGGAGGTAACGGGCAGTCAGATCAACGCTGGTCAATGACCCTGAGGACAACGCATTCTGCAAATCTTCAAGGGAGGCTTCGACGAGGTTTAGTTGAGCCATGTTGGTCTGGATAACGGTTTATGCAAATAATGCAACAATGTGTACTAGACGGACGGAGGAGATATTGAAAATCCGGAGGCTTGCCTTAAATGGAATTGAGATAGACAAGGATTCTCGCGAGACTCCGAACGCTAGCGAATTTCCGTCTTCATTATGATTGGCTCAATGGGTCCACACCGGAAAAGACTTTCCCTTTTCTCGAAGCGAGGATGATAAGCTTTGACTTGCTGTAACTGGCTAGTTCCATGAGAATAAACATGCCTGATAAGAGTCGGCAGAATGAGCGTCTAGGATGCTTGAATTGACATTCTGTTCTTGAACATGTCTGTGAATTCTAGACTCGTTCTTCCCTACCTTCTAAGCTCTGTAAGGGTCTATGGTCGCTTCGGATTGACTCTGAAGTAGCCAGATGTGAGAAAGAGTTTACCTAGAGGAGTTAGTGGGGATGGGGCCATGTGATAAACGAAGCCTTATGTGAAAGGGATTTATGTGATCTAAGGGGCCATTTCCTAATTATAACCAAGGGTAAGACATCAGGTTGACGGTCTACTGGCTTGTTGTTGCTGGAAAACTGAGGGAGTAACGCTTCGCGGGAGTTTGTGTGTAGGGTAGGTAGGCAGGCATAGACACCGGGTTCACCTTTGAACAACTTGGGAGATTGGAAAGGCGATCAGAAAGGGGAAAAAAAAGAAAAAAAAAAAAAAAAAAAGTTCCCTTACACAGGATTTGGCCGTCGTGTACAAGAAAGCGTGAGTGTTTCTGAGTGGGAGCGTAATTAGCTACGATTGTTGACATTCCGACTCATTCCATTCACTTCTTGTCTCGTCGGACTGTGAGGGCCAAGATCATTAAATTGTAAACCTTTCTATCTTCACGTGATCAATCACCTGCCATTTATGAACTTGATGCATAAATGTTATATTCACATTGCATTACTTTGGCTGTTGGGCTTTGCAATTTCTGCATGGGTGTGTTCGCAATTGTGGTCTTTATTTGAGGGTAAGGATTGCGAGTTATATCGAATTGTAGACATAAACCAACAATTTTGCTACTACCTGATCGAGATGGTGTCTGCTACACACTAACTGTGACAACCTAATACTTGTGTCCATCCAACTATTGTGTCTGACGATGCCTTCATGACTGAATAGCTATTCTGGATTGTTCCTGGCAACTCAAGTAAAGAATCGGAACTTGGGAGACTTCTCTCCGTCAGGAAGTTCTGAAGTATCGACATCCTGGGCCCGAAGATTCACGCCCTGGACCTTGTTCCTCCTGCGATTCTCCATCTTCATCCATCCGCCTAGAATCACAATCCCAGACATGGCAATGACATTGCAGCAGCAAGTGAGGATTAGAGTAGGGATGTACTTGGGTGCGTACTCAGTGCGGAATGTAGCAGCCGACATGATTCCTGCAAAATTGCCCAAGCCGACAAGCAGACCAGTCGTTGCGGCTCGGCTGCTCTCATTCAGGTTGTTATTGTTGTGCCACGACTGGATGAGACAAGAAGGGATGTAAGAGCCGGAAGCCATGAGGAAGCATGCAAAGTAGGCCACAGCCCGGTGGCTCAAGACGTCGACAGTGATGAGGATGATCATTCCAACCAGTGACGTGGCCAATGCCCCGAGGACGTGGAATGTTCGCTCATGAAAGTAATCGGAAGATTTGGCGACGACAAGGAGTACGACGAATCCAACAGCGTTGGGTGCAACCGTGTACAAGTTGGTCTTGATGACTGAATATCCCAGTCGCTGAACGATCTGAGGCAAGAAGTTGGATGTAGTCGCAAAGGCGACGGGATAAGTGAAGTTGATGATGCACCAAAGACCAAACTTCCAGTCCTTCCACGTGGAGAAACACTCCTTCCAGGGAAACTTTGTCTCGACCGCATTCGAGCCATCACGAAGAGTTCGGGCGCGAGCTGCAGCCTTCTCCCGGTCGTTCAAGAACCATGCTGTGGCAGGGGAAGCAGGCAGCCAGAAGAAGGAGATAGCACCAACGATGACGGTCAAAACTCCTTCTATAAGCATCAGCCACTGCCAGCCCTGGAGTTTGGTTCCCTCGATCTGGAAGACACCGTAGGAGATGGCACCACTAAAGGCAGCCGCCAGCAGGGCGCTACCGAAGAAGATGGCGATCCGGAAACCCAGCTCAGAGCGACGGTAGAACAAGGTGAAGTAGAAAACAACACCAGCAAAGAAACCAGCCTCGCATGCGCCGAGAATCAGGCGCAGGACAAGAATACCGGCAAAGTTCTTGCAAGCAATCTGCACGGTGGCAATGCCGCCCCAACCGACCATCAGCGTAGGCAGAACCCACTTTGCAGAGAACTTCTTGGTGAGCAGGTTGAGTGGGAGATCCAGGGTGCCAAAGGGGATGTAGAAGAGCAGGATGAGAAGACTGTACTCGTTGCCCTTGAAGTTGAGGTCCTCTTCCAAACCGTCTGTCTTTGCGTTGCCAAGGTTGGAGCGGTCAACGGCGTTGAAGAAGTACATGAGAGAGAGGAAGGGCAAGAGGAACATGTCCAGTTTCTTGACTGTGAATTTCCGGTCAGTCTTTTGGCGAATAGGTGACAACCTCATCAATTATTACCATATGAACGCTCAGCCTCCGGGTCTATGACAACACTGTTGCCGGGATCTGCGCCATTGACGGAAGATGACTCAAGGTCGTTGAAGTCGTCATTCTTGAGATCGAAGTTTGTCTTCTCCATTGCCGTGTTTTGAACGCCCGTCATTGCGAATTAAAGAATCGTGAGGCAACAGATAGATTCGTAACCCACAAGGTTAGTTGTGATGAACGAGACCTATTCTGAAGAGTCTCTCGATGTTATATACTCATGTCATTCGGCCTATGATGGTTGGTTGGACGTGCGGCATGGTTCCGATTAGCGGCCAGGACTCAATCCTAGTCTGCTGGTAAGTAACACCGAACAATCTCAAGCGGTACGTCACATCAACAACTCGTCAATGCTTATCACACGAGTCATTATCGGCCATCTCATTGGCTCAACCCATCGACGGCAAGTCTTAGCGAACCTCGCCTAGCTCTTCCTGGGAACAGAAACCCACATTTGCATCCAACAAAACCCCGCAGTTATCATTCCCCTTATCATCAGGTAATTGGCGAGTGTGGAGCGAGGAATCTTAACATTGCAAGGCATCCCGAGATCCTAATCTTCCCCAGAATCTTTTCTGGGGAAAGGGAAATCAGGATGCAACGGACGCGGAAGCCCAAGACAGGCCCTCGAATTCGCTCTTTCGGGGGTTGTTTGACATGCAGAACCCGCAAGGTCAAGTGTGATGAGACCCATCCCACCTGTCGCCAATGCCAGCGATCGCGGCTCGTTTGCGGAGGCTATGAAGCCAAGATCCGGTTTGTTCACTTTTCGCCCGACGGGAATGGGCCTCGAGGTGATGTCAAGCAGAATGACGACGGACACAGTCGTCGCATACTCTTTACTGGTATGTATGGATTTGGCCCATCTCTTCGTTTGGGACCACCGCAATGCTAACGGATCCTTCAAGAGTCGGAGCGAGCGGCCATGTCTAGGCACATGCAAGAAGTGATCGATGAGGATGAGATCGATCAAGTTTTGAGTGCCCTCGACTCCGGCTGCGACAGCCAGATATGTGAACTGCCACCCGACGGTCCATTCTTGGTCTTTTCCGCCAATGATGGTGAGCCGACTTCTGAAGCAACAGTTGATCCCATTCATGTGCACTCGGATCATACGGTGGTACTACCCGAACCACTTTCCTCTCAAGGCCTGCAGGAGATCGTCGACGTAGACATTCCCAGAGCGCCCAACCCTTGCTCATGGCCCGAGACTGCTCTTCTCGAAACCGGGAGCATTTCCGCGCTGGATGATATCCTCCTTGACGTTGATAACTCGGAAGACCTCGGTGTGGACTTGTCGTCCTTTTCCATGATGCCTAGGGCATCACACATCCCCTTTGCTCAAACAGCAAGCCCCTCTCCTTGGGACTTGTGCGTCAGCTATGATTTCCCTTCATCCCTTGATACATCTGTTTCTTCCCATGCGCATTTTCTTCTTGAACATTACAAGTCCCAGATGGGAAAGCTCTTTTCTCCTCTTCGCGTTCGCAAGTCTCCTTGGTCTATCCTACACTTTCCACGCGCCCTCTCCGCTCTATCAGAGCTGAGCATATTTAAGAGGACGAAACACGCACACACATCGCTCTTCTACTCAGTGTTGGCTGTCAGTGCCTTTAATTGGGACAATATCCACCGCCAACAAAAAGACAGCACGACATACTGGCGCAACGTTGGAGAGGGATTTCGCCGTGGAGCAAGAAAGGAACTGCAACGGACCTGCGAGACGGAGCTGGCAGGGGAGAAGAGTTCAAAGTACAAAGATATCCTCATGGCCATCTTGACAATGGTGACCATTTCTGTAACTCCTCTTATGCCCTGGCCTTCTTCTCACATCAAGCTCACATGAAATAGGTCGTCACTGGTCAACAAGAGGAAGCCCGCTCATATCTTCTCAACGCCGAACTATTCATCAGCCTTCGCGGAGCACCCAAGGTCAACAAGTCGAGGAAGGTCAAGCTCCTTCACTCCATCTACTTGTTTCTCCGAGTCATTGAGGAGAGCACCTACATGTACCCTCCCGAGAAACAGCCCCTCGCAAGCTTATCGCGCGCTCCAGAGAGTATGCTATTCCCATCGTTGCGAACACATAGTCTGTGCTTGGGGAGAGATCTTGATGAGTCATGCGGCATGGACTTCGAGTTTGGGCTCTTTGGGGGACTCGAGAACCAGGAGAATCCCGCCTTTTTCAAGGAAATCTATGGTTTCCCTCAAGACCTCCTGTCCTTCATCTCACGTGCCACATTCCTGGCAAACCAAATCTCGATGCACAGAAGACGATTCTCCGAGCTCTCCATGACTACGGAGCTTGAGCAGCGCTGCGCCGCTCTGGAGGGCGAGATCTGCTCATGGGACAACTACAGTGATGACGCTGAAGGGGACGGCGACGATCCAATCGCCGCCTTTGCCAACCGCGCCATCATGTCCCATCTCATCACGGCCTTCCACTCTGCAGTCTTGATATTCTTCTATCGACGCGTCCGCCAGTTACACCCCTTCCTCCTGCAGCCATTTGTGGAAAAGACAATCGCAAATCTCGAGGCGTTTGAACAAGAGCAGCGCAACTTCTCTCTGGTCAACTGTGGTATCGTTTGGCCAGGTTTCATCGCCGGGGCGGAAGCTGTGGATCCTGATCTACAGGCTCGGTTATATAAACGTCTGCAAGAATGCTCAAGGTCGAGCGGGATGCAAAACTTTGGCTTTGCTGCCGAGTTTTTACAAGATTTCTGGGCGCTTCGCAGACAAAAGGGGAATGAGACAATGACTTGGATGGACATGGTTACAGACAGACAGTTGGCATTGGTTCTCACATGATACGGGCTTTTTGCCTTGAATGGAAATGTTCAGTTGGTAGTTGTCAATGCTAAAATGATGTGCCTGTTCTTCTTCCTCGCTCAATCTACATAGAAGCTTTTTCAATCAATGTCAAACTAAATACTCCAAATCTACCTCTCATTCACTTTCGGAATGCTCCATTATTCAAAGCGTCCTCGACCTCAAAGTCGGGCTGAAACTCGCAGTACAAGCTTTCTGCACTCGAAGTCATCTTGAACGTGTAGGCAGCGACATCGTCGTCTACAATTCGCTTAGGAATGCCGTTTGCAGCGGCAGCTTCCGCAAGCAATTGGATCTGGCAGCTCTTCTCCATCAACGTGAATAGGTAGGCTGCCTCGTCAACCGTTTGGCCAACTGTCAAGAGACCATGGTTTGTGAGTGTCATGACCTTGCCCTCTGGCCCGAGTGCCTCGGCGAGTCTCTTTCCTTCGTCTTCATCAAAGACGACACCTCCAAAGTCCTGGTAGACTGCTTGCGCCTTGCCGTAGAAGATACACGCATCTTGATTGATCATCTCGAGCGGCCTGCCAAAAGTTGACCAAGCCTTTCCGTAGATCGTGTGCGCATGGCAAGCAGCATTGACATCGGGTCTCGCCTTGTGTAGGGCGCTGTGAATAAGAAAGCCTGCTGCATTGGAGGGCCGGCTCATGTTGCCGCCAACGGCCTTGCCATCGTAGTCGACCAGAACCATGTCGGAGGCCAGCATCAGTGGCCATGGACGGCCGAGTGGATTGGTCCAGAAAGTGTGAGGGTTCTCGGGATCTCGAACAGATATATGACCAGCCATACCCTCAGCGAAACCCTTGCGAGCAAAGATGCGAAAGGCAGCGGCCATGTGCTCAAGGATATGTGTTCGCTCTTCGTGGTAGGAGGGAAACTTGGGAATGCCCGCCAGGGTCATGCCCTGGGAAAGGGCTTCGAGGGCTGTCTTGTCCTCTTTGGCATGGGGAACCCATCGTTTCTTCTCTGAAGATAGGCGATCGGTTGTTTGAGATTCGACATCGGTGTTCGAATGTGGAGCCATGATTGTAAAGGAGATTGATATGAGTATCGCGAAACTGAGAGAGACTTTGGTGGATGATGGGAAACAAAGAAGATTGTGATAATCAGATGTCAGATGCAAAAACTGGCACGTCTGTGCCTCAATAGATAAGAAATAGCACCATGAAAGTATTTATTGCTTGAGAGATGCTCGTTATGCACGCACTGTCGCCCCCGAAGCTCAATGTGGAGAGTTTTCCCGAACTACTTGGGTTGGTGGATCTACCTTGTCTTCCATGGCAAGTTAGGCCGAAGCCATCTCGGGCTAACTCACCCATGGCGAGATTTTGTACGAATCACTCCTTTCGTCCAATAATAATACCTGCCCTGAGCTGTATCCCAACGCCCTGACCGTCTCCCCTCGTGAAAGCTACCCCGACCTTGTTCACAGCATCCACTGTCAGCTCGCGCGCTTTCTTCTTCTCGTCATCCGTACATGTGACAAAAACCATGGCGCCCATTCCATCCATTAAGATGTCTGCCACAGCCTCGGCTGTTTCAGCGCCGAAGTGGACTTCGACCTCACTGGCCTGAATGTTTCGGAGCCCAGCTTCGTTGAGCAAGCCAACTGTATGTTCTGTTTTCAGCCATTCAGGCGACACTGGCACATGGAACGGCGGGTCCTCGGGCTTGACCTGCATCTGCACATCTCGGATAACGTCGACGTTTCGGGGCTCTGTCCAGATGGTGACTACGGCAACCCCGCCGGGCTGCAACGTGCGCCAGATCTCCTTAGCGCCTTTAGCCGGGTCGGCGAAGAACATCAAGCCCATGTTGGTAAATGAGTGGCTGAAAGTGCTATCAGGGAAATCTAGCTGCTCTCCCATCATTGTCGCGGTGTGGGCTTTGGTGCCAGAAGGAATCCCCTCCGCCGTGATGCGAACCATGTTCTCGGCGCCATCGACAGCATGAATCTCGGGCTGAACAGCCGAGGCGGAACTGGACCGCAGGAGTACATCAGTAACGATGCCGGTGCCGCAGGCATTGTCGAGAATTATCGATTTGTCATCTATTTGCTTGATGTTCTCGGCGAGGCGGATACAATGCTCTGCCAGCTCACGCGTACAGCCACCTGTGCGAGCTTCGTAAACTGCGGCATCTGCATTGAAGTGTTGAATAATGGGATTTGGGGCGGACATTTTGTGTTCTGTATGATGGAGAGGCGGTCGGCTTTAGAAATTTGAGAAGAAAAATCCGATGTTGTTGTTCCAGTTGTAGCCCGGCCCTCGATGAAACAACTGAGACAGAAGATATTTGACAGGAAAAGCGGATCAGGATAAGAGGGTATTTGAACTGTGGTTTGGGATTTTCGTCTCCGCCAAGCATTGCAAGCGTCGAATCCTTTAATCTGACATGCATAGGCGAGATATAAGAGAGCATACGCTCGTAAGCTGACACACACCCATTTGATATATACCGCCGTTTGGGTCTAGGTTAGCACGCGCATGGAGGTGTTCCCGCGCAGGGGTTCTCTCCGGGATGCATTGGATCACCGTAGTATTCCCTTGATAGATGACGTATGTCCATCCCCAAAGGGACTTTGGCGATGGATAGCGTGGGTGAGGCGCCATTGTCTCCGAACCAAGGCAATTTCTGACTTTTGCTTCGAGTCGAAACATTAAAGATGCGTTTCCATAGACTGGGCCTAACATGACCGTTTCGTACGATTCGAGGCGGTTGAATTGTTTCTAATTCCACGATGATCATAGTATGGCCAGGTCCCATCTACAGTTGTCCTCTGTATAATAGTTGTTTCATCAATTGGCCCCTTACTCTCTCGCTTCTTTGTGAACATCAAATAAACGATACCATCTTCGGACTAAGCAGAGTCACGTGACTCTACCCCGCGTTTACCCCAGACTTTGGCCTGTCGCGTTTCTCTTTTCTTTGACCCTTGATCTACCCTGACTTATCAGCCTTGAAGTTATGCATAACAAACAACGTCATGGCTGACACAAGCTCAACGGGAAAATCTCAAGTAAGTCTACTTATTTTGACAACACTTGTCATGCTGATACGTTTCCGCAGAGACTGCTTCCATGTCCAGAATGCCCCAGGAGGTTCACGCGTCCGAGTCATCTGAGCCGCCATCAGCTCACCCACCTCACGGCATCCCATAAGGATTTCATTCCTTGCCCCCGGTGCCAAAAGACTTTCAGCAGACGTGACGTCTTATTACGACACTTGCGCTCTACCCATCATGTCAAAGGACAGACGAAGCGCTCAGCTCAGAAGTCATGCTTTCGATGCGTTGAAAAGAAGCTGAAGTGTGAGCGTACCCGGCCCTGCAATGGTTGCATCCGATCCTGTACTAGCTGCGAGTACCCCTCGTCAGAGGAGTTCGATGGCTTGATACTTGATGCTGGCGGTGAAGGGCCCGACGTGCTTCCTGACGCCGAGCAGGCGCTCGACCAACAGGACGAACCGACACCTACTCACAGGGGCTCATGGCCCTCATCCTTTGCACATATAAGTGACCTGAATGATGCTTTGGTGGAGGCTTTACCTGAATCCATGTCATCACCGAGCTCATCCTTGATACGCCAAACCGATGATGGTCATACTTCGAGCCAATCTTGTGGGGTTGGTACTTTCAATGGCCTTCACGAGAACTCGACTATCCCCTCAAGTATTGACACATCGCAACCGTTTGATGCCTTGCTCACAGATATGGGTGACGAGGCCTTGACAGAAGGCTTTGCCATATCCCCCTCTTACATGTCTTTGATGCAGCCCAATTATCGGACCGGTGGCCTCGACTGGCTGAGTTTCGACATAGATAATGGTGCTCAAGACCTTCAACTAGGCACCTTGAATAATCTCTACATGCCAGAATCCTGGCCGTCGAACGTGGACCAACGAGACCATGAAACACAAGGGACTAGTGATCATGGTGTTGATAATAGGGCCCAGGATGTACGCACTCACCCAGAAACAACACGGATTATTCCAGCCACGCCATCGCCAAACCTCCAACTATCCACTACTTCATGGCCATTCGATCAAGGGCATGACTCAATGCCGCGTCGGTATCGACTTCCCCCTCTTCGTGACGTTTTGAGCGGCTGTTGGCGAGCGAATCGGCCCACCCAGACAACAATCGTGGACGGCTTCATACGTATCCTGTCGGAGAGTCCCCTCCCGCAGCTTGCAAATCTACGGGACACCCACGCGGTCCAAGCATTCGGTGATCTACAGCGCCTGGTCGATTCCTACTTTGATCGGTTCCATGATGTGCAGGCGATTCTCCATAAGCCTACATGGGCTATGTCTTCGTGCCCACCTGCCCTCCTAACAGCTATGGCGTGTATTGGTGCGCTGCTCTCGGATAAAGAGTCAGATGCTGAGCTGTCCTGGGCCCTGGGCGAGATATGCTCTACTATGATCACCTGGATGGTATGCTTCCCTCACCCACGCAAGCTTATTGATGCTTACCTTTCCAGGGCGCTTCGGATGCCACACACTATGGCGATGTCTCATACCTCAATGCTCTCTGCCTTCACCAAATCTACTCTCTGGGTTCAGGCAACAGGCAACTATATCAGAGTGCAGACAGGTCTCGTGGTATCTTGATAGGTGGCCTACGGGGCATGGGCCTGTTGAAGCCTCGTTCTGCCGTCAGCTTGGACGAAAGAGAAGAAAATATTCCCATTTCTGAGGACGATCAAGTTCTTACTCAGGAGTGGAGAAATTGGATCATGAGAGAATCAGGGCGTAGGGCAGCTTGGGCAGCATTTGAGTACGACTGCAGCCTTTGCACTCTCACAAGTCGCCGAGGTGTCGTTGACTTGAGCGAGTTGCCTTCTCTTTTGCCGTGCCCCGAGTCGATATGGAACGCTACCTCAGCACAAGCCTGGTTTGCCCTCATGTCTCGCCTAGGGCCCGGTAGCTCGAGGCCAAGTTTATCTTTGGTACTCAAGTTGGCACTAGCCGGAGAACAAATCCCCTCCTTCTTGGGGTCCTGGGCGAAGAGGCTTTGCTCACAGGTTATGGGGCGCTTACTATGGGACCTGTGGCAGCTGGAAGTTGTCGCGATGCCCGAATACTGCGGCCTTGGCTCCATTATAAGCGCACACCGAGATACAAAGAAGTCGATTCTAAAGAGCTTGAATAATATGGTTGATGCTCTGGCTGCACCTTCGACAACCAGCGACCTGATTAGCTACAAGTAAGTGAATGATGCTCTTGCAGGAACTACAAAACTTACAATGCAAACAGTATCGCCAGCCTCCTTTGCCACTACTCGCATCTCTGTGCCGCGAATGGTGTCCTTGACCTCGTAATCTATATCGTGCGCAATCTCGTTTCTTCGGCACCACAGCAACATAACGGAATCGAGGTCGCCCGCGCGCGTCTTAAGTTGACATTTGCCAAAGATCCCAAGACAGCAAGAAGGCTGTGCTGGCACGCGACCCAGATTGTTACGATTGCGAATGAGTACCTCGTTTCTGCCCCTTGCGAGATTATGCGGGTCTTTATGGGATACATCTTTATTATTGCGTACTCGACGTACGGCCCCCATATGACTGCATCTCCGAGTGAGTATAGCCATAGTGTCCGACTTGATCTCCATGATCATCATCTATCTCAAAGACGAGCCGTGGTGAAATGGATCCAAGCAGGAGGGCCGGCGAGCTTTGGTTCTGTTCAAGATATTGGTACCGACAGTTGCGTCCCTGCCATCAGTCACGACGCCCAAGAGATGCTACAGAAGTTGAAATGCTGGGGATTGGCTGGTAAATTTACCAGAATATTCCAAGTGTTGGAAGAAAAAGGGTTCTAGTCTAACGACACCTGTGCAAGGTGATGTGGGTTAACAAGTTCGGTGGCATTTAGAATATGGCTATACAATTGGGAGGACTGCTTACACCCCCAGGCATGTTAAGAGGCGCCGATGTAACAAAAAACTCCCATCTCTTCTCTTCCTTACAAATACTGCTCAGTGCTTCCAAGTCAAAGAGCTCGCCAACTGGCATTCCCCATCCTGCAATCAAGTATTCGTGCATGAACAACCCTGGCACTGGAACATCCGTCCCGCTTCGTTTGTAAGAAGGTTGCGGTGGATATACCTCGAAGGAGATGGCGTCACTGGCTACTGCAGAGAAGCCTTGATTCCAAATCCATCTCAACATCTCCTCAGTGCCTTCGAGACCGGCATGTTGAGGGTTAGAGCTCTGGGAGTATGCAAGCTTGTCAGCTGAAGTCATCTGCTGATCCCACTCCTTGATGACTCCTATCCTGACAAACAGGATATCTCCCCGACGGAATTCTACATGTTGCTCCTTCGCGATGTCAAGAAGAACATGAAGAGGTATAGCATGGTTCGAAAATGTCGTGTATGTTATCGAATGACGCGCGGCGTATTCAGCATAGTCCAGTAGCACACCACGACCACAAATTCCCTCCTTGGCCCAGTGTTGAATCCCTATGCGGGTGTTATTCCTGTCTTGAATCTCGCCCGACGTCATGCCACCGTAGAACAGGCGACGTTTGGGATCTGATTCTGTAGGGACCGGGGCTGAAAAGTGGCGGAGCCCATCCCATTGGGATGACTGTTGCGGGTTGAAGATATAGATATCGTCATATGCCGCGCCATTCAAGAGCGAGACGATGTGATGTTGGGCTGGAGCTCGATTGAAGTTGGCAATATCGAGCTTGGTCAGTTCCCAGTTCAATGATGTCCGCCGACCTGTCTTGATACATGTGGCTGCCGCTTTGGCAACCACCTCCGGTGTGAGGAGCACAAGACGGCCAAGACCTTCTTCGCGTGAGCCAGGTGCTCCGGTCCAGACTCTTCGAGGGTCCGGAAGGCTGTCGTAGTCTTTGTAGTGCAGTGAATCATACTCAGAAGAGATTAGAGAGCCCATGTTGAGTACTGTGAGAGACGGAGACCCGAGATCCAAGTTAGACGAATGAACAAGCTTTGTGCCTTGAACACGACAGGACTTTCTATACTTTCTCGGGGCCAGAGTCCTACCATCTCAGTAGCGCAAAAAGAAAAACATCCCAAGCCAACGAAGTCCGAGCACACGACCCGCTCACCATTTCTTGGGGAGGGGATGGACAGGCCTCCGGGAGTCATGTGCCATATGCCGACTTGGGTCTCTGGAATGCAATTGGCCGCAACGACTGGAGCGTGCCACATGTGTGGGGTGCTCCGAGACCACATCGGTCGACGGGAGATGAACTCGGCTGTCAAAAGTGTGGAGGAAAGGGGTTAGTTTCTGAGCAATCCAACCGAAATAATACTCACACCAAGCTCCAATGACACAATAATAATCGAGCAGGGTCTGAAATCATAATTTACGACGTCGTGTTAACGTCAACAAAAAAGCGCCCTTTGAGATGGATAAAAGGCACTGTCCTTAGCCTTATGCTTTTCCAAGAATAAGAGGCAGCGAATATGAGCAATTGACGAGAGATTAGTAACTCGTATCGAGCAGAGGACATTGGCTCCAGAGACAACGCTATTCTACAGCATGGTAGAGTATCTTGTGTTCGGCGCAAAATGGCATTGGACAGCCGTATCCCTCACTAGCTCTGCGAGACTCAAGGAATCCCTTCTATCGACTGATCTAGGTTTTTTGCTGTCTTTGATGATCAGTCCGTAAGAGACCATCAGTCACAGAAGCAAAAGTTACAGTAATCAATACACGGCATTATTGGAACGCAATATCGTGAAACTTCGTAATCCATGTTCTGGGGTCTAACAATGTAGCGAATGCACCTGGATGACTGATGTTTACTAGACTAAATTTGAATTGGGACATAATTAACTGCTTTACACTGTCGATTTCTTATTCCTTATCCAGGTCATCCCATCACCCTGCTCGGCCCAATCAACCTGCAGCGTTGACTTAGGCCACGGCCTTGCTCTCTTTTCCAGAAGTCTCCATATGGGCAACGTCCAGCTTACCGAGGAACTCATCAAGGTCCTTGCGTTGCTCCTCCGGGACGTCGTTGACGTGGACAGCGACGTCATCGCCGAATCGGGCTGAAATCTCCTCCAAAGACAAATTGGCAGTTTCGGGGAAAAAGAAGTAAACAATAGGGATAAAGACAATGCACCAAACAATAATCACCAGGTAGTATTTCCAACCAACATGGACAAAGCCGATGGGGGCTGTCTGAAGCAGAATGATTGTACTGGTGAATTGGCCAAAGAGAGAGAATCCCATACCGATTGGGCGGATCTCTGTTGGAAAGATTTCTGACACGTAGATGTACATGGTTGTGTCGCAAAGGGTTCTAAAAAGCGTCAGCCAGAAGTCAGAAAACAAGGGCTTAGAAGAGTATAACTTACCCCTGGAATGCTAGGTAGAGAAAGACGAAGAAGACCCCAGCTGCATTACCCGCCTTATTCGAGGTTCCGGCAAACTCAGCAATACAGGCAGCAAGGCCGCTTGTGGTAATCAGACAGCCAAAGAGGCCCACCATAAACATCCACCGACGTGAGTTGACCTTATCATGAAGCCAGGCACCCAGGGGGTTATAAATGACACCGGCGGTGGTGAGCCAGAGGGCAGAGAGCAGGAGAGGCATGGACCCAGTTTGACCAAGGTTCGTGTAAAGAATGACGGAGTAGTTGTTCTGGAAGAGTTAGGAATAGTTCAAACTTTGAACCGCAGTGAAGAACTTACAATAATGAGAGGGCCAGCAAATTCGGCACCCCATTGAGTGAGAAAGCCTATCGCCATGCGTTTGCGGTAGCTCTTCTTCTTGATCACAGCCATCCAAGGCCCGCAACCTAGCGCATCAAGCTTTGCGGCGTCCAGGGCAATCTGCTCCTTAATCTGATAGATCTCTTCTCGGGCCACTAGTTCGTCGGGATCCTCTGGAGACTTTCGCAAGTTACGGACAACCTCCCACGCCTCCTCGACTCGACCTCTCTGCAAGAGCCAGCGTGGAGACTCGGGTATCCAAACAGAGGCTGCCAACAGAACGAGGGGGGAGAGGCACTGCATACACAAAGGAAATCGCCAAGCGAAGTCTGGCATGCGTGATGTGGCGAAGTAGCAAGCGTACCCAAGCCAACCAGAGAGCATGTAGCCAAAGACGAGAAAGATGGCATGGTGGCCTACAAGCCACCCTCGTTTGTCGTGTGGTGCGAGCTCGCTCATGTACATAGGGCAGACCGTGACGAGGATGCCGATACCGATGCCTGCCAAGATGCGTCCTGCTTGAAACATTCTAGAGATACTGGGTTAGTCTTCTACTCTATAGTATAGAGACGATGATAGTAGATGCGTAAGCCTTACCCCAAGTTGGCTGCACCACCCTGCAGGGCTCCTCCCAGTAAGGCAAAGGCCCCTCCGATCTGAATAGACCTCTTCCTTCCGAGGGCAGTTGCGGCCCACATGATGAAGAGTGTACCAATTGCACCGCCTGCGCTGTAGATTCCGTTTGCGGTCGAGATAGCTTGAGTAGTCTTGGTGCTGTAGCCCACCTCGCCCTGCATGGGCAGGTCAAAGAAGCTATACCATCCTGGCTGGCCGATTGTGCTCCCGATGACTGAAGAGCAGTAGCCATAAGTCTATAGGTGAGTTAGCATCCCACTCTGGCAGAAGTTGTATGGACATACAAGTGAACCAAATGCAACAGCGACTGTAACCAGCCTGTTGTAAGCGGTTGTGTGCTTAGCCATGGCAAAAAGAATCAAGGCAATATGAAACCACAATACTTTGAGGTATTGACAAGAAGAGGAAGGATTGGCTGTTGCTTTAAGGACTCGTGCTTGTTCCTGTGACCATTTCTCAATGTGATTGACAGGGGATATGCTCTATACCAAGTTTGTGTTAGGGGACTCCGCAACCCCAGATTCAAGACCATTGTATCGGGCTCCTTGGTCATGTTTACCCCAGAACGGAGGCCGGGGGCGGGGAAGGTCCGAGATGGCTTTTTCGCTTCCGGAGCGTGCCACTCCGGTGGCGCACGAGACATGACCTACGGAGTCTGTAATTTCGGAGCCAGGCAGGGGAGCAGATGGAGCCGCCCCACGAATTCTCTACAGGACGAGCTTGGTATCAAGAATAAGGGGAAGAATTATTCACAGCTTGAGAAGGATCTTGCCTGATAGGGTCTAAAATGGCTACCTCAATGCGACAAGATTCGTGTAGTACCAGGGCGACATGTATCAGGGCTTACGCTTGTACAACCCCTAAGCTTGCTATTTGGACTATTTACTGTTGCATCATTTACATCCAATCTCTCGAGTTACAGCAACCGTTCTAGTCCCAATACGCAATCATCGTCCTTCGTGAATGATAAACTCTTCAAGGTTTCTTGATCAAGCTGAGAACATCAAAGTCTAACTAGCCCTTAATTATTCATCCCATATCTACCATATATAGATCAAAATCTTTCTTCAATAGATAATGTCCCAGTCTTGCTGATGAGGAACTCATCGATAGCAACGTCCTTTCCACTCTCCTTGCCATACCCACTGTCCTTGATTCCCCCAAACGGCGCCTCGGCGGAGGAGCTATTACCGACATTCTACCCAAGGTCAGTGTCGTTTCAGGTCAAGAGTCTCAACAAAACTTACCAGTCCAATCATGCCAGCTTCCAGGTCCTCAAACATTCTCAGCAATCTGTCAACGTTCTTCGTGAACACATAGCTCGCCAACCCAAGAGGTGTGTCATTCGCTCTCTTGACAACCTCGTCCTCCGTGTCGAAGCGATAGACGCCCAGAACAGGCGCAAAAATCTCCTCGTTTGTCATGGACATCTTGTCAGTCATGCCGGTGAGAATCGTGGGCGCCATGAAGTAACCGTCACCATTCTCCCTCTTTCCATTGCCCAGGACTACCGTAGCGCCCTTGTCGACAGCATCCTTGTACAACTCTTCTGCCTTGTCTAGTCCTCTTGGAGTTGTAAGGGCACCCATAGTAGTGCCCTCATGCATGCCATGCCCCAGTTTCAACACCTTTGTCTGACTAATGAGCTTCTCGGCAAAGCTATCGTATATACCACTCTGCACGTAAAGTCGGTTAGATGTTACGCAAGCCTGGCCCGCATGACGCCACTTGAGCGCCATAAGTTGCTCCATTGCCTGCTCCACGTTGGCGTCATCAAAGACGATGAACGGGCAATTTCCACCTAGCTCAAACGTTGTCTTCTTGAGGTTCTTCGCGCACAGGCCTGCGATCAACTTGCCCACGCGTGTGCTGCCCGTAAAGCTGACCTTTTTGACCCTCGAGTCTAGACACAGTGTCTCAGCCACAGCAGGTGTGTTCTCAAGGCTCGTCGTGAGCACGTTGAGTGCGCCTGGTGGAAAGCCTGCTCGTGTAGCAAGATGCGCGACTGCGACGGCTGTGAGCGGCGTTTCGGGAGAGGTCTTGACGACCATTGTGCAGCCTGCTGCCAATGCGGCGGCCGCTTTACGCAGAGCGAGTGCGATGGGGAAGTTCCAAGGGACAAGGGCGGCTGCAACACCGACGGGCTGCTTGATTGTCAAGGCCCGGCGACCGGGAATGGCGCAGGTCATGGTCGTCCCATGTTCCCCCCGGTCGGCCTCACCAGAGAACCACCAGACAAATGTCAAGGCATAGTCAATCTCGCCACGAGCCTCAGCCAGTGGCTTGCCGGTTTCGTGGACGAGAATGCGAGCGAGATCCTCTTTCGCAGCAAGCATAATCTCGTGCCATTTCATCAGCAACTTGGCCCGCTGGCGTGGAGTCGTCTTGGAGTAGTGCTGGAACGCCTCGCAACAGGAGGCGATGGCAGGCTCGACGTCGGCAGATGTGCAGTCGGGACATGTTGCCCATGGCTTCCCGGTACCTGGGTCGAGGACATCGAAGACCTTGTTGTCCTTGGCTGAAACGAATTGGCCGTTGACATAGGAACTGAAGTGAAGGAGGTCGGTGTCTTGAAGAGTGAAAGGAAGAGAGTATGGGCTTGACCCTTGTTGCTGTGTGGTCGCCATTGTGCCTTGGTGTTGAAAAAAGCAGATACAGTCCAGTACCAATGCCCCGATTAAGCCTTTTCACATCTGATATACACGAGCGTGATGGGTCAGCTCGAGTTGGCGCAAATTCTGGAGCTTACAGGATGAGAAAGTTGGGACCGAAGCTGTCCGTAACCGATGCCGTCACCTCCGGCTCCGGCGGGGTAATCCGGGCCCCGTAATTACCCCGCTTTCTCGGAGTTGCAGTGCAGGGATCCGCTTCCATGCGGAATACCGAATACGGAAGGGCATCTGAATGTAGTCTACCGAGCTGGTCAAGCGCTTCGCGGTCTACCAAGCAAATGTTGGTCTACAGTCCATGTTGTTCCAGAGCATCTTTTGATTCGTTGCTTCGCGTAGAAGCAGGTCTGTTGAGCTCCCGCAACCTGGCGCTGAGATCATGCTTTTGGGGCGACGCGGGGGAGAACAAAGGCAAAATGTGTTCTTGGCTTATTTGCAAGGCCGTGGATGTATCTCTAATCACTTCATCTGGGAAAGGCGCTACGCTCTAGTGGAGGCGTTTACGACTTTACAGGCTGAGTAAACAAGTATTGTATGGGACTCTAATCACGTTTTCCCTTGCCATTTCTGTATTGCTATCGCTATCTCATTATCACACACAACGTCCTCCGTCAACCTATACCGTATATGCGTTAGTATCATGAAGATTGAAACCAGCACAGCAGCTACACGTACCTCGAGATCAACACCTGTGATGAAGTTTGCTTCTTCACTGGCCAAATAACAGCAAGCGTTGGCGATGTCACCAGGCGTCGATGGTCGCCCCAGCGGAATCGTAGACACAAAACCCTTTCTGTTCTCCTCGGTATCGGGCTTGCCAATGAAGAGATGAGTCCTGTCTAGGTCAGCATGATTTCTGCAACGCTCGTTGATGGAAACCCACATTCCGGTGCTCCCCACCACTGGAGACACAGAGTTGAAGCGAATCTGGTGAGGCCCATATTCGACGGCCATCGTCTTGGTGGCGTTGATGACAGCGGCCTTGGAGGCATTGTACCAGGTCAACTTGGGCCTGGGCCGACTTCCCGCCGTTGAGGCAACCTGAATAAAGCACCCAGGTCTCTTCTCCTTCAGAAAGTAAGGTACCAGAATGTTTGTTGAGTGGTACACACTCTTGACGTTGACATTCATAACCAGATCAAAGTCGGCCTCGGTAGCGTCTTCAGTCGGCTTGTTGGGATATGTTGCGCCAGCATTGTTGACGACGATATCAAGCTGCTTGAACTTCTCAAGCGCAAGAGACAAAACGGCACGCCAATCTTCGGGCTTGGTCACGTCTGCGCGGAGGAAGTGGCACTTCAGCTCAGAGGCGACCGCTTCGCCTGCTTCGGAGGAGAGGTCGGTTATGATGACGTTGGCACCCTCAGAGACAAATTTGGCGGCGATCCCTTTGCCGAAGCCTGATGCACCGCCAGTGATGATGGCTGTTTTGCCTTGGAGACGACCTGACATGTTGAGTAAATCCTAAAGAAGGGTTCGAAGATGGTAGCAGTTCAAAGAGGGGACTTGAAAGACAGCTTCACATGTTGATATAGCCGTTTAACACCTGTTTGTCTCTGATCCCCGCCAACACCAACTGAACCCCGCACACCCGAGCGGCACACTCCATCCAACACATCATCAGGAAATGCATCACAGGAACATAAATCCTTTCCGGTTTGATCCAACATCCTTGGCGGTCCCACTATCCGTGCAATCTTACTGCGTCGTCCCGCAAGTCCGACATCGGAAAAGCAGCCAAGCCCAAGCCCGCAGCAAAGAGGCGCCATTGTATTTGTACGGGTGATGATCTCCAGATTACATCGTTCCAAAGTCCAATATCTCACTTGTTGCAATGACTCCTAAAACTCTTCGCATCCTTGTCCTCCCCGGCGACCATGTCGGCCCTGAAATCATGGCCGAGGCCCTTAAAGTCCTCGACGTGATTGAGGCCAGCCGTCCCGACTTGCGCTTTGAGCGCGATACGGACATTGTCGGTGGCTGCAGCATTGACAAGCACGGCACACCCATCACCGACGCTGTCCTCGACAAGGCCGTTGCTAGCGATGCTGTGCTTTTCGGCAGCATCGGCGGCCCAGAGTGGGCGGGCGCTGACCCTACACCTGAGTCGGGACTTCTGAAGCTACGCCAGAAGCTCGATGCCTTCGCCAACCTAAGACCATGCGAGATTCTCGTCCCGAGTCTTGTCGGCGCCTCGCCAATTAAGCCCGAGCTTATTGCAGGCACCAAGTTCATCGTGGTGAGGGAAAACTGCGGCGGCGCGTACTTTGGCGAGAAGAAGGAGGAGGCAGACGTTGCTTCTGACCTGTGGGTGTACTCGCGGCCAGAAGTTGAGAGGTTGGCACGAGTCAGCGCTGCTGTCGCCAGAATTCTGCATGCTAGCACCGGGGCCGAGGGCAAGCCGGTTGTCTGGAGCGCCGATAAGGCCAATGTTCTTGCGAGCGGGCGACTTTGGCGCCGTGCGACAACAGATATCTTTGAAAAGGAGCTATCTGACGTTGAGTTGAAGCATCAGCTCGCTGATAGTCTGGCTATGTTGATGGTCAAGGACCCCAAGCGCTTCAACTACAGCGTCATCCACACTGATAACACCTTTGGCGACGTCCTCTCTGACATCTCAGGTGGTCTCACAGGCACATTAGGCGTTCTGCCCAGCGCTAGTCTCGCCGGTGTTCCTGGAGAGGGCTCTTGTAAGGGCATATACGAGCCAGTCCACGGCAGCGCACCGGACATCTCTGGCAGAGATATGGCGAACCCTGTCGCCGAGATTTTGAGCCTGGCTATGATGCTACGGTACTCGTTCCTACTGGAGAAAGAGGCTGCTGCTGTCGAGCAGGCTGTTATCAAAGTGCTCGACGCGAAGGGAAATGGCGGATTCGAGGTCAGGACTGGAGATCTGGGGGGTAGTGCAAAGTGTAGCGAGGTTGGGGATGCAGTCTGTCAAGTGCTGAAGGGGCTATTGGAGTGAGAGTTGGATAGTTTAAAGATCTATGGTATATTCTCAAAGTTTCTAGTGTCTATGATTACTTTAAGGCTTAATTATAAGAAGCAACATCCTCTGACCTTCTTAGGCTTCGATCTTTAGGCTTAGTTAACCCACCAAGGGCCGTGCTGTTTCTTAGGCGTCTCAATCCATAATAAGTATCCATATAGCTATGAAAACCGCGATAAATCACGACCTGCCATGTGCCATAGTCGAAGCATGCTGAAGATATATGTAGTCAGCGTTGCGATAACTGCGACGGAACAAAAGCCCGCAACCTATATGGCGCACGTTAACTTATCTATCTTTCATGAACAAGCCTGTATAATATCACCAACCACTTGATTTCCCTTACCAGGACTCGATAACCCCATGTAAGTTGTGTCTCCAATGAAGGCGATGAACCCGGCCAGCCACGTGTAAATGCTAAACTCCAGCAAGCCTACCGCAGTCTGCCAAAGAATCACCTGATCCCAGCGTGGGAGACGACGGCCTAGGCCTATATCACGCGAGAGCATGCGCCGGCACATGGCGTTTGCCTGAGGTAAGCATCCGATGCGCATTAAAAAGACACTCTGCTGCAGGCTCATGGCAACGGCACCGACACCAAGTACCAAGCTGCTGTACCAGAGGGCACGAACCATGGTATTGGCCACGGGGGAGAGTCTCTCGAGAGAAGGCCAGGTGAAGGCGCCAACGATGGTGGCACTCATAATAGCTCCCTTAAGAAATTTTGTCAGATGGCTCGTTCGTCAGCTTTCAGGCTTCTTACAATGATCTCGACGTTGGAAAGTTGGGCTAGCATGGCTGCACGCCATTGCTGAATCATGCGATCACTATCAAATTCGTTTGGCTCGTTTACGGCTGCGTCGATGGCGCTTCTCGCAACTTTCCATGCGGCCAAGTGAAATGGGAAGACCTTTTTCACAGCATCCATCGTGCGTCGATTGCTACCATGGCGGGGGACTGCGAGATAGATACCCGGTTCAATAGCCAAAGGCGAGGCTTTAGAGATCTGTCTCAGCACAAGTCCTTTATTCCCCAGCCCGCTTCGACTTTCTGTGCCACCGGCTTCTACGGACTGGGCGGTGCAATGCGGTGCGGTCTACCCGAGGAAACTGACGTAACTGATTGCTTGACGACGCCCGTGGCTTATGACTGGCTAGCATTAAGATGCATATGGAACTAAGACTTGCATTTGCAAGTGGTGGCTATGTTCGCAAGGCACCTACCTATACGAAGAGCCCCACGTGAACAATTGCAATCACATTGTGTACACCAACCTAAATTCCAATTGCGAGGATCTACCATGGATGGCCCATTTTGCAGACTAGGTTTTGATTCAAAGGTGAGGCCGGATAGCACATAGATGTTTCAATACCTAACTTGGACATGGAAGCCCATGCTCGCAAACATCCATCATATTCTCACATTCCCACAGAGCCTTCCGGTCTGGCCTCGAGTGTCAGGAGTGCCGCTGACTACCTACTACAACCCCGAACACCTCCTTAGCTCTGCCGCTTATCCTGTAGTAGCGCTGTGCTGAAACATGGCGCCTGCAGTCGAGAGAGAATGAGGCGGACGAGTGAGGCTAGGCATGCATGATGCAGTGCGTGAGCAAGCAGGCTGTGGCCTACGCCAGGTATATTTGCGTTCGGATGACCCGAAACCTCCAAACATTCTTCAGCACCCAAGATTCCCATGGGAACGACAGGGATATAGGGAGTCAATCGTTAAAAATCACTTTGAGAGGTTCCCGTCAGTGAGGTAGATCTTATTGCTCGCCTTGGGAGGCAGGGTCGCTTGGCACAAACACGCCAAACTCCGCGGCTCCTCCCACCCTTCAGTCGGGCGGCAACCGCCAACAAGCAGGCTGCGGCCTAATATTTCAGCCCTCAGTTACCAAGTATCTCTTTGTAAGCGCCAATCATCCATTACCAGGCCAGAGGCTTGCTTCGCCCCTCTTCTACCATATCATGTCTACTTTCATCTGATCTTAGGTACTTAAGCTCTTGATTCACGGCCTTTATTTCTCTACGTCCACAAGTCGTTCTCGCTACCTAAGACAACACGGCAACTTGCATCGAAGCCCATATCCAAGCGATAACACAATTCCAATTCCATCTTCCTTTCACAATGACTGGCTCCTTGTTCGGGTATTCGAACCTGGGAGCGGGATCCAAAAAGTCACGTCGAGCTGAATTCAACTATCGAGTTGATGACGGCAAGTACGTCTTTGAACAGCTGGTCAAGGAGACTTACGACTCGGTCGAGGCTGAGTACTCACCTACCGTGAGAAATCGTTGGTGTCGATCCAAGTGGAAGGTTGGGATAGCTTGTGTGCATTTCCCAACCGTCATCAGCATCGACAGGCTGAGTCACTGGGGGGTTTACATCCGTCGAGATGACCAGAAGCAGCTGGAAGTAGGCGAAACCCCCTTATGAACTGCCCTTTCTACGTACTCTGACATGTTGATTTGGCAGATTGACTTCCCACAAAACATATACAGAGTCTATGGGAGCAACTGGACCAGCGAGTCCGTTGAGGCCCTCCAACTTGAAGCTGTTTGGCAAGCCAAGGGGAACCCCAAATTCAAGCGGGATGTCCAGCCCGATGAAATTGTCTTTGTTCGCAGGCCAGCTTCCTCAAGCCACCATGAGCGTGATCATTCACCCGAGGAACTGTATCAAGAACAGGACATGTACTTCAGCTGGCCCGAATTTGTGCTAGCAGGTATGTTCGACTCCCAAAATCATTTGCGCAGTTCTTGCTAATAGAATAGCAGCACAGTTTGTCCTTCAGGAGTACGTGGTGAGGCCGTGGAAACTTGAGACGGCAAAGCTGTTACCCAGCGACCGAGCAAAGACTGTACGCGAGCTCAATACAGTGGCCGCCTATCACCTCTTGGACAACAACTGTCAAGACTTCTCCCGGCTGCTTATAGGCTTGATGCTCAAAACGATGGGGAGACCCGGGGCGTCTAAATAAGCCCTTTGTCCTGGATGAATTATCGGATGAGTGGATGAGCATCAACAACTCGTGGTCACGCGAGGCGCTCAAGGCACAGAAGCAGAATGAGCGCGGATTTCTGTATGGTGTCCCATTGATGCTACATCGCCTGGAACAGCCAGACAAAGATGACCTAATCAAGATGGAGCCAGAAGATGCAAGGAGATTCTGGGAGAGATTGCCGAGCCGCCCGGGCGAAGCCCCGGAGGAACTACTACGCAAGCTTGACAACTGTCGATTGGCAATCCAATTGGCTGAAGCCTACACATGTCGGATGACCATGTCGACTAGAGACTACATCCGAATACTGGACAGCACGGAAACGAACGATATGGCGGAACATGTAAGGCTCCAGTTCCCCGAGGCCTTAGAATCTCATGCTGCAACCGTCAGGGCATGGTTTGTGTCATTCCACCACATCTCGCGCACTGACAAAGCCGCCTGGGATCTCCTGGCGTTCATATCGTGGATACAGCCTGCAAGCATCCCAAAGTCGCTGCTGCCAGAACCTGAGTCTGGGTCCTTGGACAACACAATCGAAAAGTTGGTCAGATATCGCCTGCTGAAGATTGGAGGGGCCAATCATCTCGAAATGCATCCCCTGCTCCACTATCTGACCCAGATTGGCATTCAACAAGCCGAACGTGGGAAAGATACCATCCTCAAGGCGGTTCGCCATGTTGCCACACACTTTGCCGGCGGCAATACCATGAGTCGGAATGATTGGGAACAGTATAGGTTTCATCTCCACAAACTGTATGCCAATAGCAACGGTCTGATGAATCAGGAAGACGAGGCTACTTTTGACGTTGCTTTCTTGATTGGTCGGGGTCTGCTGATCGACGGTGAGGCAGACTCTGCGGCTGTTTACCTGAAAGAAGCTCTTGCTTGGAGAGGACTTCGTCTGAGCGAAAACAGCCCAAAACGGCTCGAATCACAGCTCGAGCTTGCAAGGGCCTACGCAGGAAGGAAGCATTCACATTTGGTGATCGACATGCTCAAGGATGTCAAGCCTCTTCAGCAATTCTTGAACAAGAACCGGCTCAGCCTTGGCCAACGACTGATGGGCAAAAAGCCCAATACGATGACTTCTGAGGTGAGCGATGAGCTTCTGCTCATCTTGAACCTCGCGCTCGAGCTCGCCAAGGCCTTCATAGCAATGGCCAAGCCCAAAGAAGCTGCCAGGGTGTTCGCGGAACTTGACAAGGCAGAGCCTGCCGGCCTCATCGAGGACCATCCGGGCTGGACTGCACACAGGAAAGAGCTCGTGCGCACCCTGGCTCTCAACGGGCAGTTGAAAGATGAGATTAAATACCGAGAAAAGTTCCTGGATGTCGAGGACCACCCTGAGCGACTTGCATCGCAGAGAAAGCAGGCGATTGCTCTGGCAAAGGCCTACCAGGAAAGCCACCAGTACCAGGAGGCTATCAACCTGCTCAACAAGCTCCAGCCTGTCACGACCGATCCGGAAGAAGAGCTGGAACTGCTTGAAACACTTAGAACAGTATGGCAGCACGTGGATATGGATAAGGCAAGGGCACTCAGGCCGAGGCTGGTTGAATTGCAGAATGAACTTAATAGATAAGAAGCTATCAAAGGTTCATTTCAGACTCAGGTTAACGCCTAAAACTAGGATCTCTATAGGCCGGTACTACATATAGTTATATGGTCATCAAGATTGCAAACTCTAGGTCATTTTATGATTTACACAGAAATGAGAGGTTATTAAAACCTCATTGAGCGGTTGGCTTTAAGACAGCTGCTGACGTTCCTCCTGAGAGGGCACCTGATGAGGTGGAGGTCGAGGGTTCAGGGACAAATTGATAATCAGTAGAGCTTCGATGACTTTAACAAGTTGATTTGGCACTCTGCTCCTGGCAGCTGAGGTGTGTTGCTTTCGGCACAAAACTAGCTATGCAAAGGTTGGAGTCCCTTGTCTGTCCGACACATGCTGTAGCCTCATAGAACATATTTGAGGAGAAGCCTGAGAAAAGCATATTACAAACTTAGATATATTACGTCCTTTTTTATTAGCTGCCTTACAAACTGATCATACCTCTCCTTTATTTGACCCTACCTACCCTATCACACCGGGGGCATGTTCCAGTTCCAACCCCGCACTCCGCGCTTGGCAGCCACGTGACACCTTCCATATCTTCTCCAACATCTTGTCTCAAGCCTGGAGTTCTTCATGATCACTGCTGCGGTTTAACGATGCCTTCGCCATCTTCCTTAATTATCCAAACTCAGGAACGAGAGACGGGAAGTGGAACCTTGAAACGCAAACGACGGCCTCGAGCCGCCGTAGCCTGCGACACTTGCAGAACTCGCAAAGTCAAGGTTCGCCCTTTAACACCTCATATTAGGGCTATCCGACACTGACTTTGTCTTGGTTCAAGTGCGATGGAGGGCTTCCTTGCTCAAACTGTGTTAGTAAGTAGCAGCAGTACTTGGTAATTGCCGGGCATAAGCAACTTACCCCTCGGACTTGTAGAACACTCTTTTGGGTGCTCATACAAGGATGGACACCCCCAAAGCAGCCGAGAGAATTCCGACCGTGATTTGAACACCAGGTACGTATGTACCAGTATGTGGAAGATTACAGTAATTCAACAAGATCTAGTGAGGCTGCTGAGCCACGCAACGTGCCTCTAGCCGGAACCGCCGGAAGACCCGACCTCGGACCTACATCCCCTGTGAGTCTTGACGATGGGCCTATATCTGAAGTCGTCGAGGTATCAGCACCCAGTGTGAATGATCATGGCTCTTCTGTCGAGCGATCGGCGACTCCTACGGCAGGTGGTCTTGCCAACGTCAACCAGCACACTGGAGGCTCCGAGTTTTATGGGCCGAGCGGAACATTTTATTTCCTCTCTCGGGTGAGATCTCATGCTCAGTCTCGACCGCAGCCTCGTCAGGTTAGGGCTGCCGCTGTTGATGCTGGCGTAGACAGTAGCTCGGTCGTCAATCTATTGCACAGCTCAGATTATACGCTGCCTAACACACAGGATGCTAGCTTGCACGTATCAGATACCCGTTCTCTGGCTCAGCCCGCCATGCCGCCCTCTTCGGCTGTTAGACCAACTGCCCACGTCAACGAGTCTCTTCCTGACATAGAGATCGAGATTCAACGGGAATGCGTCAGACTTTATTTCGAGAACTTGCACTGCGTCCACCCAATACTTGACCATGCTTCTTTCCTCCGTCGAAGTGAGATTGAGGTGTGGCAGAATCAAGGCCAAGACAAGTCTGCTCCCACCCCAAACCAAGCACAACGACAGAAGCAGAGATTTCTTGCTCTGTTCCACATTGTTTTAGCTATCGGGGCGATAACAGCTGGTGACACGTCGTCACTAACATGGGATCGGATAACCAAATTTCTGGAGGAAGTTTACAAAAGTCATGCGTTTGGCAATAACCCTCCCTCATACGCCCCCATCCGTGTCGCCCGGCTATACTTTGAGAGGGCTAGAGCCTTCCTGGGTGACGTCTTTGAGTCAAGCTCGATCGAAAATACTCAAACACTTTTCCTCATGGTTCGTCAAGTGTCTCATAAGCAACGCTTCTTATTTTGTAAGCTGACCGGTCTTTACCTAGTCCGTCTTCTGCCAGAATGCTTTAAAGCCCCATAGCTGCTACATGTATAGTGGCATGGCCTTGAGGACTGCACTCGCCATCGGACTTCCGACAACTACTCGCAATAGTTCCAGTGAAACCAGTCGTTTGTGGTGGTGAGATATGATCCCTCCCTCGCATTTCAAGTCGTGTGTTGCTCACAAAAGTCGTCTAGGGCCATGTATTCCTTCGAAATGTGACGAACCTCCACCTCCTTCTCAAGCTAGGTACGAAGGAAGCTAACGTACGGCATAGTGAAATGTGTTCTGCAGCGGGGCGCCAGTCGTTTCTCCAGGCTCCCAAGCACTATGGAACTCCATTGCCTTCTCCTGCAGGTCTTCCATCAGGCCTCCGCATCTTTTCTGCACTTGATAATAACGACTTTCAGAACCCCGATGAGCCGCTTTTGCCATTTATTAACTGCATGGTTGACTTGGCACGTATCTTGGCCGAAGTGGCTGCGAATGCGAACCCCCCTGGTCAAGAAGAAGAAACCTTGGCTGCCAAGTCGAATAGATCAACAAATCTTGAAAGGAGCCTAGAAGAGTGGAAAGATGGGCTTCCCGACCACCTGAATCTGGGGATCTCATCTCTCCATGAGAACGAACTCATCACTAAACAAAAAGTTGTCTTGAGACTACGTAGGCTATTTTCCTCAAGAGCCATGATATGAAATCCCGCAGACATCTGACCGTCTTAGGTTACCTGAATATGAAGATACTTATACATCGGCCGTTTTTATTATCAGCCTCTATAGGACAGGACTCAACGTTTTCTAACCATGTTTCCTCCTGCGTCCAAGCAGCCAGTGAGGCCATCCGATTTGTATGGGATACATATCTATATCGGCCGTATTTCCGTACTTGGTGAGTTAACCATCGACTTACAGAATAACACTTTTGAGATTAACTATTTAGGTGGTATAACTGTACCTATGTTCTTGACGCAACCATGGCACTTTTGTACGTCATCCTAATCAATGCCAGCCCATACCCGGTCGAAGTTATACTGGGAGATATCGATAAGAGCTTGGAAATCTTTGCATCCATGAAGATGCTTGCCGTTGCCCGCAGATGCACTGAAATCACAAGGGAGGTTCTGAATGCAGTCAAGACATCCCACGCGGAATCTTTCCATCAGGCCATTGAGAGGCGCTGTGATGATGCCTTGAGACATGAGACACTTGGCGATCAAGGCGGTGATACGGCTGGCTCTGGGCCTATCATCAATCATGTAGGGCACAACGGCGACCTTGGAGGTGATGGGACCACGTATGAGGAGCTATACTCCAGCCTGGTGGACACAAACTTGGTCTACGACTTTCTCGATTTCGAGGATTGGAACGCTTGGTCTGCCACAGATGGCCCAGGCGCCGAGACGGGTAATTTCATGTACTAAACGGACTACGCATAGCTGCGTGCTGTGGAGGAAGGCGCAGCATGGTTACTATCTTCCCGTGTAGTTCTAGATTGAGGTTTGTTTCGCGGAGACCACGCGCTCGACCTACCTAGTTACTCACCAAAGAGCACAACCACCCGTGCATAGATTAGTAGATGTTTTGAGCTGACAAACACACTACGCTACAGACACTGAGTGAGCTTCAAGCTGTTAGAGCGAAGTATTTCGGGCGGAACAAAGGCCTTTGTTACCATAGTCCCATTGGTTCGAGTTGGTAACGGGGCATTCCCCTCGTCTGCGTGAACTAACACTTAGGGTACATCATATTTTGTGCAGTCTGGAAGTTTTATCCAACTTAATGATTCGATAATATCTTAATAGAGACTCTGAACGACTAACAACTAACTACTTTCCTACATGTGCGAGGATCAACGATGCTAAATCCTCAGCTGTTGCCTTCTCGTCAAGACAACCAAGCAAGTGCTGGTCAGGCCTTACAAGAAGTCCGCAACCATTTAGGATGCCTGAGCCATTGTTGTACATCTTTCTTTGCTCCTCATAGACGAAGTCAAAATCCTCGTCGATTGAACGTAACCGCAAGTTGATCCCAGACAACTGGGTCAACTTGTACAGCCTGTCAACTCTTGGAGCCCAGGCTTTATGCGATGACACTATCAGAGTGAAGCTGTCAAACTCTACAAGATCAAGCGTCGAAAATTGACGGGAATTGATACCATGCTGATGGAACTCCTTGACGTAAGACACATCGAGGGGGGCCATCTTGTATGACACCGAACTGAGTCGTGGCTTGATCCAAGCGTGTGGCAACCGGCCGCCAGGGGTAAACTTGGGAGAGAACTTGGATGCGTGAGGTGGCACCTCTCTGTCCCCATAGACATAACCGATATGAAGGCCAAGCTGTGGATCATGTCAGCTATCATTCTTTCATTATGGGATATTGGTAGCTGACATTATCAAAGTGTTCCCGTTGCCCTTCGACTTCCCTTGCAATCATGTCCTGCTTGTCAGGATCGTGAATTGACTTGTGAAGATTCCGTCTTGCTTCCTCTACGTCATCAATGCCAGCCGTTCCCAGGGTCTTGAGAAACGAGAAGATTTTCTTGCCATTCTTGACGCTTTGAGCCGAGTTGACCAATGCAATCTGTCTTCTATCGCCTTCATAGGTTTGCAGGATGGATGAGGTGGCCCAGCCATGATGGACCGCGGCAATCTTGTAAGCAAGGTTGTGTGCGTCGGCAATGCCAGAGTTGAGGCCCAGGCCACCAGTGGGAGGGAATGAATGGGCGGCATCACCGACTCTGCATCGACGACGGTTAGATCAGCATGATACGGGACCCAGCTTGAGGGGCGACGTACAAGAAGGTATTTCCTTGTCTGTAGTTTCTTGCGACCTTTCTGCTCAGGAGCCATGGGCGATAACTCAGGATCTCGAACGGCACCTTCTGGCCGATGGCAGCAGCAACGGTTGTCTGCGCAAGCTCTTGAGACCAGGTATCTGCCGGGTGCTTCTTGGACTATCCAGTGTCAGTATGCAACACAAATAAAGACGTGAATACGCTGACATCGAAGTTGCTGATCAGCACATGGTTGGCCTCAAGATCATAAGCAATGATGAATCCGGAGCATGCTGGATCCGTAATCCAGTGAAGCATGCCAGTCCTTTCACCAACAATAGGTCGAAGATTAGCCTTGAAGTGTATTGTCATCATGGTCTCATCTAGGGACTCTGGTCAGCTCGTCAAGCGAAGAATATTTCTGGGGAAATAACTTGCAGCCATCTTCGCCCTCTGATTCTATACCAAGGTCCGTACGCACTTGGCTCTTCGCTCCATCACAGGCTAGGACGTGCCTAGAGCGTACTTGCCACCGAGTCTTTGTCAAACGCTCCTCGAGTGTTGATATGACTTGATCGTCAAGCTAAAACTTCAGGCTCAGTCATATGTACTATACCACACGTGCATCCCACTTACGTACCTGCCGAGATGTGATATAGGCAACATTCTTTCGAATTTCGACGTTGGGGTCATGTTCAAGTTCTTTGGCAACAAATTGCTCAAATGCTGGTTGTGGAATGTTGTGGAGCATCTACCATTGTTATTAGCGGTGCTGAGTATAGAGTATGCTGGGCCCTGTACCTCTGGAGTATGTTCCAATACTCCAGCGTCCATTCTCTCGTAAGGAAGAATCCCAATATGTTCGCCGCTCAGGTTGGTGACAAAGTTGACCTGATTTGCATCTTCTCGAGGGGTACCAAGCTTCCGCATGGCATTAGTGTCAAGGCCGTACTGGCGACATATCTCGAGGCTTCGAGGACAGAGGGCATGCGCTTTCGGGGCGGCAAGTCGTTCGGGGTATTTCTCGATGAGCAGGGACTTGACTGGTAGGGAGAGTTAGAAGTGGCGCATGCAGCTTCCAACTTGTACTCACTTCCAAATTTGGAGAGCATGTAAGCCGAGAGTAGACCAGTTGGGCCACTGCCAACAATGAGGACAGGCAGTTCGGCGGGCTGGGCTGGGCCACCATCCTCGACTTTGGCAAGGACATTGCCATTCAGGTTGACTTGCTCCAGAATTCCAGGCATGACTGTTCTCTGTGGAAATGCCTACTTGGGACGGTGATCTCATTGATTCGAGCCACTACAGACAAAGTCCAGGGCACCTTGAAATAGACAAAGCGCAAAACTAGCGCTAAGTTGCCCTCGCCGAGCTCAGGGCTCTCATTGGCCGTGGAACTGGATCTTGTTCCGACACTCGCTTTCCGATTCGTCAATAATCCTCGGCATTGAAGGGAATCTTCACCCGATCGGCTACGACACTCTATAACGGCTCGGCAAATATTGACCGATATGACTGTGATGTAATTTGTTTTAGATGTTGCCGAGTTGAAGCATTCATTCGTGGACTTGCTGAGACCCGAGTATGTTCAGCCTCTGGTGCTATCCCGGGCCCGGGATCAGGTCCGGCTCGGTGGACATGCCCCGCTTCTCCCGGCACTTTCCCCGCCCCCGCAAGTCGATGGCCCCACCAATGGATACCCGGGACTCGACGCTTAAAAGCGTGGTTCCTATTCTCCTTACCCCGTGAGGGGGCATGGGAGGTAATCAAATCGACGGGAAAACAGTAATCGTGACAATGTCCACAAAAAAGGGACCATTCCGGCTCGTCACCGTCAACACGGCTCCCGAACGAGCGAAGCGCCTTATTGGACGCTTGATCGAGGCACTGAAGGATGACTACGATATCACCTACGTCGACAACTGTGAGAGTAAGAAACCCTTTGGCTTATGTTTTGACTATTTGTTCTAATGGGCGATGTGACAGGCATTGACCAGGTCGTACCCAAGGTCACTCAGCACAAACCCAACGTCCTGGTAAGCTTGGGACTGTTGAGACAGATTCTCTCGCACACGATCCAACTGACAGCGACCTAGTTCTCTGCATCGATGTGGACTGCGGAAGAGGCCCAACAGATCCATTCACTTGCAAAGTCTATAGTGCCAGATATCAAGTTACATGCGATCCCTACTGGTTTACAAGTTGAGAAAGGGCCCGATGCCATTGTAAACTATCTGGTTGAGAAGGTCCCCCCGTTGTTGGATTCTTGAAAATCGGTTATGTTTCTCTGAAGGAAGCACACTGGATGGTTGAATGTTTCCATCCGCAACTATACCAGAGTTAAGAAGATTACGACTAGATAGATGGTAGGCGTGAGCGTTATAGATAAACAAGGTGTGCGGTTTGACCACCTTGGATTATTCTTAGTCCTGATTGAACGCATAGCAAAACGTGAAGTCTTGCCAGAGCCAAAAATATTACGTTGTTGAATGTACTTGAGAAAGCGAGGGAATCCCGTGAAAAATGTTTAGTGGCATGACTCTTTCGGTCTCAATCCTATTGGAGTTATCCCCATTTTTAAAAGACCTATGATATTTTGCTTAAAATCCCGTTTTCGATTTGAGTATTCTAGCTCTTGTGCTGGTCTACTCCTCATTCTCAAAGACATTGAAGAGTGTTCCAATATGTGGCAAAATCTCAACAGCAAATTCATCCCCATGCCTCAGTGTCTCCTTAGGCGTCCGACCCAAACCAACTCCAGCTGGGGTTCCGGTGATGATAACCGTACCAGGGGGGAGAGTGGTACTTTGCGAGAGAAAGCTGACTAGCTTGGGGACACCGAATATCAAGTCACTATGAGCGGATAATGTTAGATAAGATTCGTTGCACGCGAGGGTTGAATAGCTGTTGCTTACTTGATACCACAATTTTGAACAAGCTTCCCGTTTTTGAGTCCCCGCAGCCAAAGAGTTGACACGTCTGGAATCACAGATGTAGAAACAACGACTGGACCTACGCCAGATACTAGGCCCTGGATCCCATGGTGGCCGAGAGAGAGCGCACGTACCCAGAGGGCATGCTCCATCAAAGCCCTTCGAGAAAGACCATTGGGACTGATTAAGCTGAGATGTTCGGCTTGAAATGTCATTCACAGCCGTGTAGCCTAGAACGTAGTCGAGAGCGTCGGCCTCACTGACATTTTTGGCTGCCTTGCCAATGATGACTGCCAGTTCCGACTCGTAATCGCCACAATCATCGAGCTGAGTGAGTTTGGGTAAGATTGTTGGAGCAGGCCAAGGGTCGCCGATGGCGTTTGCAGGCTTCCTGTTTACAGACGAGTCAGCTTGCAATAGAGCGAGTAGCAGAAGATTAGCTCAGCACTGACAGGAAGACTGTAGGGGTGGAAGGGATATCCATTTGCACTTCAGCTGCGTGCTGTTTGTACTATGCAAAGGTCAGCGCCGTATCTTGTATGACTTTACGCTCATGGACGATTTACATTCAACCCAATGCATCTGATGGTTCCAACTTCGTCCTGAGCTAAGGGAGAAAGAATACGGTCAATCATTTCAACCACACCTGTTTCTTTGCCTGGCGACAGGATCGAGGTTCCCGAGAAGACGTCTACCGAGACATTCTCGCCCCTGCGCGTCGCAACGCCAACGTCTAGGCCACTCTGCTGCGGCTGGCCGATGAGAATCCGTGAAGGGTCGGACTTGGGCACGAATCGCACAAGGCCTAATGTGTTGTGTTATCCGTCTGCCACCCGAGATGTATGCCATATGAACTTGCGAGAGAATGCTGGGAGTGATGCCATCGTAGCTGATGGTGTTTAAGTCTGACTGACAATGTAGGCCCAAGGTCTTCAAGATTTTGCTTTCTTTCGTGGAATCGACAGCCGAGCGGCTGGGACATGATTGATAAGGTCATTGGTGGCCACCACCAATGGGATTGTCCCCTTCGGAGAACCGTCACCAACATGTCGGGGGGATCTCAATAGGACCAAGAGCCGAGAACCGAGGATATGCCTGTAATTAACCTGGTGATTCGGCTAACCGAATTCCATGCTTGTTTGTGAAGTCTTTGCATTGTGCGGGTTGGCTCGCCTGTTCAAATAAGACGAGCAGCAAGGTAATCAAACCCCAATCTTCACTTTCCCCAATCAAACCCCAGCCCACATCACGAATCAACACCATGAGCAACATGACGTCCCATCAAGGCAGCACTTTTCGGGAATATCTTCCCGACTTGAGCGTTGCAAGATTCACCACCATGCAGAAACAGAATGCGCACGAGTATGCTCAGGCTTTCAAGAGCGGTGGCCAGCCACCTTGGCTTCATGGCCTATACCAACACTGGAGGAGACTCTTCGAGGAGCCTTACAAAGGCATCACCAATGACGGTAATTGTCAGACCCCCTGTTGGTAACAGCGTGGAAAGCTAACACAGCACAGGAAAGGTCCGCCATGGCCTCTACCAGCTCCAAGACGAAGGGGTTCCGGTAGAAGCCATCACCTCAGCGGCAAATGCCGTGCTCGAAAGGTTATCTGGGAGCCAGAGGAAGGTAACCTGTTATCACATCGACTCCCCAGAATGGCGATCCTGGTCAAATCCAGAGTTTCTTCTCAGCGATAAAGGCATTCGCCTTGATGAAATCACCGCCGAGCTCAGAGAGGACGTTCTCGGAGTGCTCAAGACAACGCTCTCACCGGAAGGGTACGAAAAGGCGATGGGCGCTATGAGAGTCAACCACTTTCTAGGAGAACTCGTGAAGTCTCCGGTTGTTATGAATGAGTACTCATACAACTTTGTTCTCTTCGGCCAGCCTTCGAAAACCCGGCCATGGGGCTTCTCCTTCTACGGCCATCACCTCTGTTTAAACATTTTTCTCCATCAGACTCAAATCATCATCTCCCCTTCGTTCACCGGAGCGGAACCTAACCTCATTGACCAGGGACCCTACAAGGGGACCAGAATCTTGAACAAAGAAGAATCACTTGGCTTGAGGCTGATGCAGGACCTGCCAAAGGACCAGCAGGCCAGAGCACAGGTGTATAAGCTCATGAAAGACCCTGCCATGCCCCGTGGTCGATGGAATCATGATGACCAACGCCATCTGTGTGGAGCTTACCGCGACAATCGGGTCGTCCCCAACGAGGGAATCTTGGTGTCCCAGATGACAGGTCCACAACAAGACATAGTTCTAGCTATCACGAAAGAGTTCCTTCTATATCTACCAGAGCGGGCCCGCCAACTCCGGCTAGAGCAAGTTAAGAGCTTCTTTAGCGAGACTTATTGGTGCTGGATCGGGAGATATGGTGACGAGGATCCATTCTACTACCGCATCCAAAGTCCAGTCATTATCATCGAGTTTGATCACCATTCCGGCGTCTTCTTAAACAACCCGGAACCCGCTAAGTTCCATATCCACACTCTGCTACGAATGCCCAATGGAGGTGACTATGGAATGGCGCTGAGGCCTTTGATAGAGGGGCAAGAGCAGGCATTCGTTTGGGGGGGATGAATGCCTGGAGAAGTGATGTTGCGAGTCTTAGTACGGTATTTCGGTTAGGGTCGACAGTCAATCAATTTCATCCCATGTTTAACTTTGGAAGAAATAATGAAATGCCGCTCAGGTCGCTATTCCCCATCAACTTCGTTGGCCCTTCCAACACGCAAGTCTCCAGATATTCCACGGGACCACTCTCCGACTTTGAAAGACTTCGTCAGTTTAGAAATTGGAGGAAGTGTATCATAGGATCTTTTCATGCGTTTGACTGCCTGACTATGAACTACTAAGCATAGAATGAATGTACATGACTTGACATCAAGACCTGTGATCCTCCCATAAATTCTCCAGTCAGGCATACCCCCCAGCGGGCCAACATTCTCCCTTCGTTTCAGAAAGTCCGTTATCATTCAGCAGGCGTTACCTCTGGAACAAGTAACTCGCTGTCATACTTTCCACCCATCCAGATCCTGACCTCGCCGAAACTGTGGCTCGGTCCTTTGAACTGTGTCATGTTTTCTGGGTCGGTAAAGGTCGTGCCTTTGACTGCGAGACGGAGTGTGTCGCCAGCTTCCCAAACGGTACTACTGGGCCATAGCTCGATGTTGACTCCAACAATGTCCTGGGGCCGCAGCCAAAGACGTCTCTGGTGAAGATGAACTGGCCTCTCGGGAGTGCTTTTGGCAGTGTCCAGTTCTCGGTGAGATGCGCGCAACCACCCAAAGGTTGCATCGGCTTCCAACTGTTGCGTGGAATGGTAGAATTTGGTAACCTGGCCCACCTTGTCGATTCGTTGCAACGCGACAAACAAGTCCACGTCGGGGAAAGAGAGTGCTTGGATGAACAGTTTAACTGAAGAATACCCCGTGATTTCGAGACGCCGGTCGATCTTGAAGTCGAAGAAAGCCGCGGAACTAGACTTGTGTGCTATGAACGACACGCTTTGTTCAAGACTGTTGCTGGCACAGCCTTCATCGAGCGTGAGTTTGCTATCAGTCGAGAGTCGATACTTGGTGATTTGCGCCTTGGGAGGGAAGTCGGTCTCCAGCCGCTGTGAGCTCTCTGTGGCTGACGTTCTAACAGCCATCTCAACTCTAGACCATGTGTCCACGTCGTTGTAGACGCCTTTGAGGTAGCGGCCCCAAAATAGGCGTTGCTTGTTGATATTTTCGTCCTTGTAAAACTCGGACCATTCTCGGCCGGCCTTCGGAGGGAACACAAGTAAGCTTCTATAAGGTGACATGTGACATGGCGACTTGTGTGAGAAAATCAGACTTACGTGAATGATGAGGTACTTGTTCTGTGAAGACATCTTCTTCCAAGCCTCAATTGTACCACGAAGATGAAGGCCCAGTGATGACCATCCCGTCACCGCCAGTACGGGGACATCAATCAGACTCCAATCTACCACCTTGGACTGCCAATACTTGTCAAATAATGGATGCTCGAGACTAGCCACAGCATGATCATCGGTCATACCAAGGCCATTCCCTGTCATATTCATCCAAAAGTGCTGAAATGGGACGTTGGGGATGCCTCCTGGTGCGTTGACATCGCGGTAGATGTCCGAAATGCCTTCCCAGATCATGATGGCCTTTAAGTGAGGTGGCTTCAGCACGGCAGTCTGGTATGCGGACATTGCGTAGTAGGACACTCCGCCACCCCAGCCAATGTCGCCGGTGGACCTAGATAGACGTCAACTTGGAGATAGCCATGATATGCATGCTCGTGACTTACCACTCCTGCTGAGATGCCCACTCAACGATGTCATATCCATCCCTGCCTTCCTCTGGCGAGAGATGGTTCGAGGCGTCGCCCTCAGACCACCAGGTGCCCCTTGGATCGACCAGCAAGAAGGAATAACTCCATTCTCCGCACCAAGGAAGAGGGTCAGGTAGTTCCCAATGAGTATGCTGGCTAAGCTTCTCAAAGTCGACTCCCATGTTCTGAAACCTCTCTCTGGGAACAGCCCCGTGCTTTCCGAACGGTGCGAATAGCACTAGGGTGGGGGTCTTGGCTTGGAGATTGGGATCGGGACGATACACGTCGGCATAGAGCAAGATACCGTCCCTCATCGGGATGGCTATGTCCTTCTCGAATAGAGTCTTGCCATCTTCGAGGAGAATAGTCTCATGCTTGAGTGGAGGAGCTGGTTGAAGAGGTGGTGGGACCTTTTTGAAGGGTAGTAAGCATAAGGGAAAGACAATTCTAGAGAGTATTGCAAACCTGCTGGGGAGGCACAGCCTTTCGGTAGTAGGGGGAATGAGAGTGGGTGTTGGCAGCCATGGCAAGCGAGACTTTAGTACGTATTGTTGATACCTAGGTAGGGTACATGACTATCATGGTGAAGGTAGTGGTGGGTTTTAACCCATGATGAGCTGGTGATAGTGGCCAAGAGACAGGCCGGCTTCGAGGGCCAATCGGATTTCAGATTTCGGGACCAATCGGATCGCGTGTTACGGAAGCCACCCTGGGCTCCCTCGGGACTTGTTCCCCACGATTTCATCTCGGACTACGGCTTGATCAGATTCTGGGGTGCAGTCTGGGGAAAGATGGTTGATCCTAGATCCAAGGTTATCTGTCTGTATAAGACTAGTCTCCAAGTCGCGCTCGTTTTGTCCTTCCCACATCATCACCATTCACTAAACACAACGACCAAACATGAGCGACATCAAGGCTGATGATATTCAGCTTGAGCATGCCCCAGGCACGACTCGCCCCTCGGGAGCAGCGGATTATGACGCTGGTGACTCTTCGAGCTTCCATGAAACCTATAGGCTGTCTGTCCGGACCTACATGGTCTTGACTACAATGGCCTTTGCTTGGGGCACTTGCACCATGGCAAACATCGGTCCTTCGACAACATACAGCTACGCTGTCAAGGCCCTCGGTGGTGAATCCATTTCGACCTGGATTCCCAACGCGAGTCTCTTCCCTATCATTGGACTCCAGCCGATCTGGGTGAGTAAAATCTGAGGAACGAAACGCCATGTCTACTTGGCTAACGAGACCGTCCAGGGATCTCTCGCGGATCGCTTTGGTAAGAAGTGGTTCATATTATCGGGAGGTGTCGCCGGCGTCATTGGTAATGTCGTCGCTGGCTCGGCCAAGTCCACAGAGGTCATTATCGCGGGACAGGCACTCAACGGCCTTGGCTCTTCTCTTTATGTGAGTTGCGTCGTTGTCCCAGGCCAGGCGGGTAATCTTCATACTGATATTTGTGCTTCAGTTACTTGTCATCCCTTCTGGTATGGAAATCGTCCCAGCTTCGCACCGCAGCTTTGCACAGGGTTTCATGGGTTCTGTAAATGGCATCGTCTCGATCATGATACTTTTGGTTTGTGAGTTGACTGCCTCGCCGCTTTTAGTAACGGCTCCGGAACTGATACTGGGCTCTCGTAGCTGGCGCGTTTGCCAAATCGTCCTCCTCGGGCTGGCGCTGGGTCTAGTATTTCAACGGAATCTTTTTCGGCGTGGTGGGTGTCTTTCTCTTCATCTTCTACGATCCCCCGCCCACCAAACTGCGACGCGAGAACACAACCGGTCAGGCTCTCAAGTCTATTGACTTTGCCGGTGTGGCATTGTTCCTTTGTGGCATCATTCCACTTGTGGTGGCTCTAGTCTGGGGCGGTCACGCATACCCCTGGGATAGTCCCCGAGTTGTCGCCCTGTTGGTTCTGGGATGTCTGTTCCTCGTCGGGTTTGGCGTCTATGGTAGGTTTATGGAACCCTCTAAACACATCTCGACTCACCGTTGGATAGAGAAGTATGGCCGCTCCGACGGGCTCCTCGATCACCGTTTCTTCCTAGAACGAAACTACCCACTGGTACTATCTGTCGCCTTTCTGGATGGTATGCTCCTTTACGGCGTCAATGCCTTCCTCCCCCAGCAGGTTGGCGGGCTGTTTACACATGATCCTATCATGGTCAGCGTGTATCTGGTATGTTCATAATAACACACTGGCCCTTCCATTATTAAAACCTCCTGACTGTTTGAATAGCTGCCCTTGAACTTATGCGTGATCGGTGGCATAATGTCTTCGACTTACGTCCTCGGGGTTTTGAAACACTACCGCATTCTTCTGATCTCTTCTCTCGTACTCATAGCAATCTTCTGTGGACTCTTGGCCCTCGTTAATGCCGACCGAGCTGCGATGCTCCTAGTCTTTACAGGCTTCATTGGACTAGGAGTTGGAGTTACCACGGCTCTTCCCAATGTTGTTCTGACATATGCGGTACCGCCACATTTGATGCAGGTTATACTTTCCAAAGAGGGTTACAAGACTAACACCAATTTCTTAGTGGCACAGCCGGAACCTTATTGGCATCATGCAGAGGTCTCGGTGGGACCATTGGTATCACCATTTTTTGCTACAATCAATGGGAATTATATGTCGAGTAAGCTTCGTGTCTACCACCCGCGATGTGTATTTCGCTTACTAAACGCATCCAATAGGCCATCGCATCCCCGGCGTCACGCAGGCCGTGGTCAATGCTGGGCTTCCAGTATCATCTGTAGAAGAGTTCGTGACTGTTTTCTTAGATGGCAACAGTTCCGCCCTGACCACTATTGCCGGTGTCACACCTTCAGTTATTAAGGCAGCGGAGCATGGCCTCGAGAAAGTCACTGCAGAGTCTTTCAAGTTTGTGTGGATTGCGAACGCTGTTATTGCAGTTGTCACAGTTATGCGTAAGTACACACTCTACATACTAATCAGCGTTCTCTCTCTCTTCTCTATAGGACGAATGAAAACTAACAAAAAGTATAACAGTCACATGCTTCCTTCAATCTGTCACGCACCATATGACAGATCATGTTGTCGCACCTCTTGAGCAAGGTAAGCTGCGTGAAAGTGCCATGGTCAAGGACATAAAGCAATAGGCAATCAAGCTACGGACTAGGACACAGAGCATCACGAGGGCAGGGTTATACACTTGCGGAAAGCAAACTGGCACGGGATACAAATTTGACCAGAACCAAGGCGATGTATCCCATTGATAAGAGTCGGGCGTGGCTCTGCGTATCATGAGTGCAGCTGACCTGTGTGGCAAGTGTACTAGACTACAGGAGAGAGTAAAAGCAGCACAAACGAAAATGATACGGGCAATGAAGGCGGGGTGTAAAGTTTGTTAGAGCAAATCAAGCCAGCTCGGCATTGCTAAAGGCAGATCATATGTCCATGTACTGACATCCAAATATCCACCGCCTCGGATAAACGCAACGTGATTCCCATGTGGGACTGCCAATACTGTGTAAAGCGGCAGTTAAAAAGCTATATAAGGCCAAGGCCTGTCCCCGAAGATTCAAGTATTTCATTCCACAGACTTCTTTGATCTGTACGCTTGAATCAGCATACTCTAACTCTCAAGCATTTTACTACTTTTGGAAAACGCTCCGAATCCAAGCCTTGCAAACTTCTACCATGCCTCGAGTTGTCAGTCAGATGTCCGGCGCCCAGTGGGAGATGGAAGGCCCGTCCACACCGACCCAGAGATTCTTCAAGCAGTACGCCGATGCTGTAGATTCTAGAGGATACGACAGCGGCTCCGGTCTCAAGTTTTACTCAAAGGACGTGGTCTGTCACAATCAGAACAATGCGGTCTATCATGGAGGCGACGAGATGTGGGCCTGGATGAAGAAACTGTTTGGCGTGTTCGAACGAATCCATCACGACTGGGTCCAATTCCTGGAGATTGAACGCGACGATGGCACAAGCCAGATATGCGCACAAAACATTCGCAACCTGTGGGTTCGCGGAAACAAGGAGAGAAAACCAACGGTCAGCATTCCTGTCACGATGATTGCCATCATCGGGAAGAGCAACGACGAGAAGACTCCAGAAGGATTGCATTTCAAAGAGGTCTGGCTGTATTGGGACACTGCGCTGCTTTTACCCTTTCTCCCAAAAGAAGCTGTGGTCTTTAAGACGGAGAATATATTGCATGCACACGAGGAATAGAGTGATAGTCAGACACTCAGTAGCTACAATACAACTTTGCCGCTGGTTCGACCGGGACTCGCCCTTGGGTTTAAAACAACCACGAGTTAGACAATATTGAAAGTAATTGATAAAAGTACTCAATCACCCCAGCCGTTATGATCGTGATGTCCAAGTGCTCAACGGGCAGTAGAGTTTAGAAATGATTCCCGTGAGAATAGAAAGAGACAGTGCAACTAAAAACAGGACCTTGTTTAGAGGCATACGATCCGCAGATGCGCCATTGCTCTGACTAACCAACTTCAGGGGTGTCGAATGTGCAGAAAGGGCTTCACGTGGGTGAGCAGATAGTCGGCAATTGAGTCCTTGCTACCCTGGAATCAATCACGTCCTCTGCCGAAGTGGGGCCAGTCACGCAAGCCCGCCGTTTGAAGTGGATCCCCGATCCAGCCTACCTCGGCTCGCTGGTGGGTCCCGGAACGACCCCACCCGGAGTGACCCACCCGGAATGACTGTCTAAACTGCCGACAACAGGTAGAGCGCAGGATTGATTAGTATGCATCCGGCGGCATGACATAATAATCGTTTACAGGGTTGAGTGGTTATCCGCCTGGCCCTGGGTGCTTGGCCATCTTCCAATGTCTATCCTCTGGCTTATGTCGGCTAGATTACTGAACATGCCGACTCAACTGTTGGCAAATATGCAGAACCCTGGTTCATTCACATGCGGCAAGGGTATATCAACGGCGGTGTTTTTGGCGGACATTTGCTAGACATCCATACCACCATTTAAAAAAACCATCACTACCCAAAGATGAGCCTGAAGTACAAAGTATTTTTCAGCAAGCGTGCTTCGGCAACCCGAACTGGGCCAGTCGGTCATGACAACTTGAAGTGGGTTCCTACCACATCTACCTTGATCTACGGAGCCAAAGACGCTGTATTGGTCGACGCGCAGTTGACCTCGGAAGCTTCACGTGAGCTTCTGGCCTGGGTTGTTGCGAGCGGGCACAACATCACTCACGTTTACGTCACTCATGCCCACGGCGACCATTTCTTCGGCAGCGCACTCATCCTTGAACGGTTCCCGGATGCGGTTCTGGTCGCAACCCCCGAAGTCGTGGCCAGAATGGAACTTGAGACTGCGCCAGAACGTCTGACTGGTCTCTGGGAAAAGTTGTTTCCCAACCAAATCCCCCAGACGCTCAAGATCGCCCAGCCTCTTTCTCGGGACCATTTTGAGCTAGAAGGAGAGAGGCTGGAAGTGGTGAGGACTGGGCACACAGACACGGATGACACCACGACTCTTTGGGTCCCGTCCATCAAGCTCGCTGTGACGGGCGATGCCGTGTACGCAAACACCCACCCGTACTTGGGCGAGTCAGGAACGGCCGCCAAGCGGAGCGAGTGGATTGCTGCGTTGGAAAAGATAGCCGCACTTGAACCTGAGCATGTTGTGGGTGGGCATAGTGATCCGAACAAGGGTTTCGGGCCTGAAGCGATCCACGACACAAAAACGTACTTGGAGAACGTTGACAGAATCAGTTCCGATACCGGTACGGCTGAAGAACTTTATGAGCGCATGTTGGAGATTTACTCTGAGCGCCTGAACCCGGGATCTCTCTGGGCAGGTGCTGTTCTGATCAAGCGACCATAACTTGGCCATGTTAGGCGATCCAGTGACATACAGGTAGTCATGCAAGGTGGCGGTATTCATCTATTGATTTTCATTCCTTTAATCTCTTGTGAATTTTCTAGGCCGTAATAGTGATAGAATAAAGGTGTGTTATCAATCGAGCTGGCGTGTCGAGGCATGTTGGCTACGTGGTACTTCCGTAGGATGATGACTAGCAGAAAATGGGAGAACCGTAAGTAGGAACAGGTGCAGGGTATTATGTGAGGTGCTCCATTGTGTTCAAAGATGATGTGTGCGCTAACCAGTTTGGCAATTCGCCGGGATGTTGCATTTAAGCTCTAACTAAGCCCGTACTCCTATTGACTCACCCCAGCAGCCACCACCCAAACCTTTCCATCTTCACGACTGAAACCTTCTTCCTTCCCTTGAGTCACTCCTGTGACTCAATGACTTAAAAACCTTGATCCCCTCCCCGTTGACTCATGCCAGAAAGAAGCCCCGGCAAAGTGTCCTCCATAGCCCATCCTCTATAGCTAACTTCCCCGCTTTACCCACGGTCTTTCTCTTGCCGGGCCTCTATCAGCTGCCAGATCACGTCTAGTAGGCTATCTATCTAGCCCGTATTTCTCTTTATAACTTCGATGAATAGGTGCTTATCGGGCTCTATGCCC
>JAPFTB010000197.1:0-38832 GCA_030779245.1 Fusarium sp. MBC 438 | reverse complement strand
ATTCACCGCGTTGCACCTCCGATACTCAAACGCCAATCTTCGACTATATGATGTACGAGACGACCTCGAACATCACATTTCTACCCTTCTGCCGGTATATCTAGAGTCAGTGAAGAAAGAAGCGACAGAGATTCTATCTGTCCAGCAACTCATATCCACCGGACGGCTGTCGATCTGCTCAACCATCGAAGAGGCATGCTCAGGTGCAACCATCGTTCAAGAACAAGGTCCCGACAAGATCGAATTCAAACAGTCAAACTGGGCTAGTGTCATCAAATATGCGCCAGAAAACGCACATCTATGGAGCTCGACATCTGGTATCTGTGCCTCCAAGCAGGTCGAGCATCTTGAGGACAAAACCAGGGTTCTAGTGGTTCATCCTTTCAACCCAGTAAGTACTATCATGTCAAGGATGCTGATAGATTGGACACTGACATGGAACAAGCCGCATATCATGCCATTAATCGAGGTGGTGCCCTCTCCCCACACGACACCCGAGAGAACCCAATTCGCAATGGATTACTTTAATAGTCTTGGCTCAGGCCATCGCCCCGTCAAGATCAATAAAGAAACCCAAGGCTTTGTTGGAAACCGTCTAGCATTTGCTCTCTTCCGCGAAGCTTGCCACCTTGTTGCAAATGATGTGGTCTCGGTCGAAGATTTGGACACCATCATGGAAAACAGCTTGGCGCCAAGGTGGGCTGTGGCCGGTCCTTTCAAGACATACAACAGCGCCGGGGGAACTGGCGGTATAGGAGCATTTATGCATCACTTGGCTGGAACTATGGAGGCGTGTTGGGACGACGTCGGAGATATAACCTTTAAAGGAACATCTGCCGGGGCCTCGGCTCCACGTCCGAGTATCTCGGCAGAGAGTGAAGACTGGACAGAAAAGGTTTCGAGGCAGACGGAAGAAGCCTATGGAAGACCGACTGCGGACTCGCTGGCGGAGAGGGATCGAAATCTACAAAAGATTATCCAGGCTCAGCCAAGTAAGAAATAGTTTAGGACCAACCCCCAGGGGTTCAGTTTTCTCTAGGCCCTTGGAGCTAGTTCATTATCTTCCCACTTTTATAAATCACACTCTAGAATCACCAAACGCTAGAAGCGACCGGACCTTTGTTGCACCGCTCGAACCCACTCCACGAAGCTATTCCCCTTCCGCTTAGAAATACAAACCAAGAAAATCACGAAACCACCCATGTTGCTATCGATATATTGTTTCATCCCAAGCATGGACCCTCCCCGGATCTGGTCTAGCCTCCCGTAAAACCACGCACGTTTCGGACGAAAAACCGGCCGAACCTCGATTTGTCAGTTTCTCTGCCGAGGCTCATGCAATGGACTGGATAAAAGAGTGGGCTGAGTGTTGCCCATCTAACAAACCGCTGCAGTGATCGGAAGATTTACGGGGTTTGTGTGGCATTGCCATGGGGACTAAGGTTTGCAGGGGGTCTCCGAGGTTTCGTATAAAGGGGCCTGGAGACATGGTGCAATTGCTATTTGGAACTCCAGAAACTCTTGATATTAGGTTTCTCTTTCCACCTTAAGAATACTCAAAATGGCTGCACCAAGATATGGCTCACCAGGTGTTGATCCTGCGCCACTCTTTGAGCCCCTAACCTTTTCTCCTTCTGGACGCACCGCACCAAACCGCTTCCTTAAAGCCGCTACTTCTGAAAGACTAGCCTCATGGGACCCCAAAGATGAATCAGCTCGGGGAATTCCTTCAAAGCAACTCATCACCCTATACAGAAGCTGGGGCGCCGGCGGATGGGGCAACATACTTACAGGCAACATCGCCACTGACGCGGTGCATCTCGAAGCAGCCGGTAACCCCATCATCAAGGCAAGCGATCCCTTTGAGGGTCCTCGATTTGAAGCTTTCAAGGAACTAGCTGCCGCCGGAAAAGAAAATGGCAGCCTCTTGCTCGGTCAAATCACCCACGCAGGCCGTCAAGTCGAATCTTGGATACAGCCCAACCCTATCAGCGCTTCTGCTGTCCCTCTAAAAGAGTCAGCCACTGGCCGTTCCTATGGCGAGGCGCGGGAAGCCACCAAGGAAGATATCGCAGCTATTGTCGAGGGATTCGCTCACGCCGCAGAGTACCTGGAAAAGGCTGGCTTCGATGGCATTGAGCTTCACGGTGCCCACGGTTATCTAATCGCTCAATTCCTCAGCCCTCGTACCAACAAGCGTACCGATGAGTACGGAGGCAGTGTCGAGAACCGTTCCCGAATCGTCTTTGAGATTGCTAGCGAGATCCGAAAGCGCGTGAGCCCCAAGTTCATCCTCGGCATTAAGATCAACTCGGTCGAGTACCAACCAGAAGGCATCACACTTGAAGACGCCAAGGAGGTCAGCATTGCTTTGGAGAATGCCCATTTCGACTTTATTGAGCTCTCTGGAGGAAACTATGAGAAGCTAGCATTTAAGCACGTCAAGGAGGAGAACCAAAAGCGCGAAAATTACTTCCTCACGCAAGCAGAAGAAATTGTCAAGTCCCTCAAAGGCGAAACTAGAATATATTCAACTGGAGGATTCAAAACCACCCAAGGTCTTGTCAACTCCCTCGCCACCCTCGACGGCGTGGGATTTGGGCGCGCAGCCTGCCAGGACCCTGGACTTCCCAATGCGATCAACGAGGGCGCAACTGGAGTTTTGAAGCAGGCGTATGATGAAGAGGGTTTTCAAGCGATGGGTCTTGTTTTTGTTCTCATCAAGCAGATTGCAAACGGGTTACCGTTAGCTGACTTTTCGGTGCAAGAGAATGTCGATGAGGCGTGGGAAAAGGTTAAACAGCATCTACAGCGGGTTGCGGAGGACAAGGAGCATTATGTGATCTAGATTAAGGAATAGATTGAGGAGTAAATAGAGGAAACTGCTTTTCGGCCATATATGACTACTATTGCAGACAAAATATACGCCCCCTTATCAGTCCAAGTATTTCTCAGTTGTACGACAACGCAGAAATACAAGACTAAAAACACAACTGGTAGAACCTTAATTCTTGGTCTGCCAGGACTTGAAACAACTCTTGCTGAGCTGGCGGTTATGGCCTGTTGTCATTCGCTATGGCAATCCGTGCACTGGCTCTGCAGGTGTTTCGTTTCAGCTAAAGAATCCCATTTTGTCAGCATTACGACCTATCAGTAGCTTTGATGTGGATCTTTTAATGCAAATGACAACTGATGACCGTACGTTGGTTGCTAAATCAGTGGCATTATTCAGACACAGCGTTGATCTCTTCGCTGTGTGCCTGCATTGAAGATTAAAGGACGAATGCAGGCTGAATTTCAGGCAGATCGAGATGCTGCATTCAGCTACAAACCCTGTTTTTGGCCCATTTACAGCCCGCAAACTCGTATCTCTGCTTTTGGCCATGCGTCACTGCAACCTCCTGCAAGATGTCCACCCATGTCCTGTCCTCTGAGTTGTCAGTTACAGCCAAGCATGCCGCAGAATGACGACGCGCTGGCCGGAGTTCCCCACGGCATTGCATGACGTTCTAAAACCTACCATTTGCTAGTAAAGACGACAAAAGCTGCGGTTCCCTTAAAAGGCCACTTTCCCAAAAGCAGAGTAACCATCAAGGAACAAGTCAGTCGAGATTCTTGCTGCTGACATCAACATGGAACCCCCGCAGGCATTCTCGACGATGGCCATGGGTTTGTTCATTTATTTGTCGCTCTTTGTGACCACTGTTGTTGCGGCATCAATTGATTCTTGTCCCGGGTACAGCGCTTCTAATGTCGAAGAGACAACCAATGGGCTCACGGCCGATTTGGCCCTCCTTGGTGAGCCGTGCAATGTTTTCGGCATAGACGCGCCCGAGTTGAAACTTGTGGTAGAGTACCAAACAGGTGGGTTTTATCGTCTGTGTTCTTGTGTGCGAAGCTCATTGTAAACAGACAAACGACTACATGTGAAGATCTACGACGCGGGAGAGAAGGTCTATCAAATCCCCGAGTCAATCATCCCTCGGCCTTCAAAGAGCGACAAGAAGATTGAAAAGTCCGACCTGGTTTTCGACCTCAAACAAGAACCCTTCTCCTTCACAGTCTCTCGGCGCGACTCAAAAGAGGTCTTGTTTGATACAAGTGCGGAAAAGCTGGTTTTTGAGTCTCAATACGTCCGGCTGCGAACAAATCTCCCCCAAAACCCAAACATATATGGCCTTGGTGAGCACTCCGACTCTTTTCGGCTCCCTACGAATTCTTCCTATCGAAGAACTATGTGGAATCGAGAGGCAATCGTGATCCCGCAAAATACAAACCTCTATGGAAGCCACCCCATGTATCTCGAGCACCGAAAGACCGGCAGTCATGGTGTCTTGTTTATGAACTCCAACGGCATGGATGTTGACCTCGACTTCACCCCCGAGGGAGAGCATTACCTCGAGTACAACACGATCGGAGGCATTGTTGACTTTTACTTCTTTGCCGGTCCTACTCCGACAGAAGTTAGTAAACAGCATGCCGAAGCCATTGGTTTGGCCGCGATGATGCCTTACTGGTCTTTGGGTTTTCACCAGGCCAAATATGGTTACTGGGACGTCAACGTGTTAGCAGAAGTCGTGGCAAACTACTCGACAGCCAATATCCCACTGGAAGTCTTATGGAGTGACATTGACTACATGGATATGCGCAAAGACTTTACCACAGACCCCGAGCGCTTCCCCATGAGCAAGATGCGAGAGCTCGTCGATACTCTGCACAATCGACAACAGCAACTGGTCATGATGCTGGATCCCGGAATTAGCACCAACAGCAGCTACGAATCTTTCCAGCGAGGTCAAGAAGCAGGTGCCTTTCTCAAGGCCGCCGATGGCTCCAATTACCGAGGTGTTCAATGGGCGGGCGAGGTTGTCTGGCCAGACTACCATTCTCAAGAGGGCCATGACTGGTGGGTTGACGAGATGAAGCGATTCTTTGACCCAGAGACAGGTCTTGATATCGATGGTGTCTGGAATGATATGAATGAAGCGTCCAACTTTTGCCCCAATGTTGACTGCGATCCTGCAAAGCATGCAAAAGATACAAACACGCCTCCTCAACCCCCAGAGAATCACAGACCTCGACCAAACACGGGGAGACCAATTCCAGGATTCCCAGACAGCTTTCAGCCCAACAGCAGATTAGCAAAACGGCAGGATGCAAGCAGTGATTGGGAAGAGGCCCTTGCACATAGAGATTTGTTCAACCCGTCATACTCTATCCAGAACGCGATGGGAAGGTTAAGCGATCGTACCATCTACACCAACATCAGCAACCACGACGGCACCGCGCAGTACGACACACACAATCTCTACGGCCTAACCATGGTCAAAGCAACTTACGACGGCATGATCAAGAGGAAGCCCGGCAAAAGACCCTTTGTCTTGACCCGGTCAACCTTTTTACACTCGAGTGCATGGTCTGCACACTGGTTTGGCGACAACCGGTCTTCATGGGCTCACTACCGTACCTCGATAGCCCAAATGCTCGGCTTCACAGCTGTGCACAATTATCCGATGGTGGGATCAGATGTCTGCGGGTTTAACGGAAGAGCAGAGGAGAATATGTGCTCTCGATGGGTTTTACTCGGAGCTTTTATGCCCTTCTTTCGCAACCACGCCGATGTTTCTGCCCCGAACCAGGAATTTTATCTCTGGGAGTCTGTTACCAAGGTGGCTCAAAAGGCCATTGACGCCCGGTATCGACTGTTGGATTACATCTACACAGCACTGCATCACGCCAGCTCTAAGGGTGTGCCAAGTGTCAACCCATTGTTCTTCATCTATCCATCCGACAGCAACACTTTTGGCATCGACACGCAGTTCTTCCTAGGTGATTCTCTACTGGTGTCTCCAGTCGTTGTGGATGACTCTCAGTCTGTCACTTTCTACCTACCAGACGATCTCTTTTACGACTTTTGGACACACAAGCCTGTCCATGGCCAAGGAGAGAGCGTCACAGTGGGTAATGTCGGCTTCGATGAGATTCCCGTATACATCCGCGGTGGAAGCATTGTGCCTCTTAGAAATGAGTCAACCAACACGACTGCAGAGCTTCGAAAGAAGAATTTTAATCTTATAATTGCTCAGGATGGAAATGGCCATGCAGAAGGATCCTTGTATCTCGATGATGGTGAGAGTATAGAAGGCAAGTCGTCAGAGATCAAGTTCGTGTGGGAAGACAACATCCTCACCGCAAACGGAACGTTCGGATATCGTTCTGGTCTAGAGGTTGAGAGTATTACCGTTCTATCAGAAACGGGTAGCAGTCCAATACCTTTGAAGGAGAGTTTGGATAGACCATTTGAAGCGCATACAAAGATTGAAAGGAGAATAGTAGACCAGCAGGGCTCACTACTATAGAGGTCGACTCGGTTTTATTTAATAATGCTTTATTTTGGTTCACCTTACTCCTGCGTGCGTTTATCCTTGATTAAATGCTGTGAAAAAAGATATAAGAAATGCATTACCTCATTGAAGAAAGGGAAGAACAGACGACACCTCCCAGCCTTGTCCCATGATACCTTGCTAGCAAACTAACCAATCCCTCACAATATCTACAGCTCATAGAACCTTCTAACAAATTAGAAATGTCCGTAAGTACCCAGAGTGCAACCCATAAATTGACAAAAATTCCACCGTCCACATTTAGTGCCCCAAAGCAGGCGGCGTCGGAGGCGTCGGAGCCTTTGCCAAAAGCCTCGTACTCTCACTCGTCTTAGGCGGCCGTCTATTCTTAAACTTTGCCGCGGCCCTCTTATCACTATAACAAATAAACACCATTGTAAAAGTGCACGCAGCACCAAGGAACCCGAAAATGCTAGCAATGACGATACCCGCGGTGCCGACTTCGTTGTGCAACTTCATGCAAACATCATTACCAGAATCAGGGTGGGTCGTGCACATCAGGCCCGGGGCGCAGGCGCTAGATGTTATGTTTGCGGGGGTGCAGCCGTGGGTTTCAATGTTGCCGTTGCGTGTTCGCGTGGAGCAGAATGTCGTGTGCTCGACTGTTGTGCTAAAGCATGATGCGCCAATCTTTTCGCTGGAATATGTAGAGTATGTGACTTGGTCGCTGCTAATGTACGACGTCTCGGTCTGTCCATCGCTCGACGAGGGTTCGGTCGTTGCTGAATCTTCAGACTCTGTTTCTGTGGGGAGAGTCTGCGTTGGCAAGGTTGGAGATGGTACGGTTACGGATGGCACGGTCGGCTGTTCAGCCGTCGACTCCTCCTTGGTTTCTTCTTTTTGTGTGGTCTCCGGCTCTTTTGTCTCCTTCACTTCTGTAGTTTTTTCGGCTTCGGTCGGCTTGTCTTGGGTCGTTTCGGCAGCTTTTGTCTCTTCCTTGGTCTCTGCATCTTTTGTCTCGGCCGCGTCCTTCGTTTCGGCGTCGGATTCCTTGGAATCGTCTTTATCGTCTTCTGTGGCCTGGGCGGCCGCAGCGTCGGTGGTAGCGTCCGCCCGTCGGACCCATTGTCGCAAGCGTTTGACTAGCCCATAGTCGCGTGCGTCTTCATTCCAGGCGACGGAAGAGTGTGGGCAAACGTCGTCATCCCAGAGAGCGCTGACTCCTCTCGGTTCGTGATTTTTGTTGGAATCATGGCTGTCGATTGAATCGGTGTCGTAACGTTCTTCCCCTCGGGCGTCAGTAAGGGCATTGGCCCAAGCGAGTAGTGCTAGCGTGGGAAGAAGCCGCATGTTTGTAGGTGATGACCTGATCAGTAAAGACTGTAGCACTCGGTCGGGGACGGCATTTGATATAGGCAGTCAACGATCAACATGCCATCTGCCAAAGGATTCAAAAGATTATGATCTTCACGACATGTTGTTTCTGTCTACTGCTTTGTCAAAGCTGCTATAAAAAGATTCCGCCTCCACGTCTCGTGTCCCCTTGCGTGTTCCCTGCATCCGAGGGGCCATTGAGAGCCACGGGTCTAGCTTAGTCACATCTGTGGTATTTTTAACTGGCGATTAATCAGGCGGAGTAACCTGATCATCGCAGCTGGGTACGAGGCATTCGTCATCCGGCTGCGGGAGGTCGTATTTACAGCTTGTGCGTGCCTATTTTATTCTGCTGTTTGATGTTTGAAAGGCGGTTGCATTTGTCGGCGGCAGTGGAAGCTCCAGGACCTTGGCATTCACGGCATCTAAACACCCCTGGACGTCAACTGGAAATCGCCCATTCCTTTTTCAGGTCGAAAGGCCGCTCAACGAAGTGGGGCGGGACGACAGGCCCTCTTTCAACGCTTTGGTCTGCAGGGTAGGGGAAGAGGTGAATCGCGACCATTTTCTTCGCCACAGCATCTCTAGAAGGACAAGTGTATTTGGCAGTTGATTTCCTGGCTGACAATGGGTGGCCATTGATATGGCCAATATGTCAAATTCACCAATCATGTTTTCTGCTACTCGCAAACGGGCTTTGCACACTGTAGATAAAGACCTGGAGTTCCCTGGCCTTGACAAAATACGTCTTGCTTTTCCTATGCATGTGATAAGAATAATGATGGACCGAAACGGCCTGTCCCTCACCGAGACTTTTAACCATTTTCGTCTCCAATAGAATAAATCTTCAGTGACAAGATCGACAATGACGCACACACCTGTTTTATCGTCGAAGATGACTTCTTCTCCCATATGCAGACCTATATTAAGACTGGCATGGAGTTCCCTCATGACAGGCGTGTCTTCAAGACGATCCACCCACCTATTTCAAGACTTCGCCGCAGAAGGATGTACAATGTAGAGTGTAAATGATCCTCACCATAGATATCTTATCGAAATCATTACGAAGGCTGTATCGCTTGTAGGCGACCAGGCCTGCCCAGTGTTCGCGGGCTACCGGGTGGTCGGGGCAAAGCTGGACAGAGACTTCGGGACCTGCAGGCAGGTTTGTATCTCCAAATGACAGATTTGAAAGCGTTGGAACCAACGACTAAATCCCGGTTTGTCCAGTTTGCCAAGCGGGCTTCTTGACCTAGAGGGCCTTCTTCTGCCTTCCCAGCCCGGAACTCAGGGTGCCCTAGAAGCCGTTACAACACATCAGAGGACGCTACCCAAGTATGTCAGATGCTTTTTTCAACTCTATGGGCTCTTTGTTGTACCAAAAACTAGCACCTGTGGACCGATAGTCATCTTAGGGCTACGACAAATCACCGATTGTAGGCATCTCGATGACTCTTTTAAAGCCTAGAGTTATCGCTGTTATTGAATGCTGATTGAATAATTGCTCAGCTGAACGCAAGGTGAACGATCTATGCGCAATGCTGATGCCCGCTTACGAGGGTACCTTTGGGATAAGCTGACAGCATCGGCGGCCTCGCGACTAGCTTCGCCCTGGTCGTCAGCCCTGTTACTAGGAGTTTAGCCTGATGGACTACAGAGACCAATGCAGAATGACTCGTGCAGCATATATATCGAGTACTGCCCGCCTAGAAGTTGACAATGCTTCACGAACAACCACGTTGCCCACATTGCAATCGTCAACCACACTCCACATTCACTGCAAACGATAGCCTCGTTCAGAGACATAGCCAGCACTCACACGACCCAAATCCATATTCACAAAATGTCTGGCCAAGAGACATCAGTCAACCTCAACGCCTACAACATCAACGGCTACGATGCACCAGACCGCTGCGAAAAGTGCGAAGTCTCACTCCCAGATAAAGACGCCCGGAAGCAGCACGTGAGCGAGACACGCCACCGAGCTTGCCCCTTCTGCGAAAAGTACGTGCCCGTCGGCGGATTCTACGTTCACTGCGATATTGTCCACCCACAAGAGCACTGGAACGATCATCAGGTTGCGTACCAGGACAAGTTTGATAGACAGCAGGCGCCTTCGTGGTTGGGTGTGAAGGATGCATTGCTAGGTTGAAAAGAGTGTATAAGCATGCTTGGCTGATTGGGAGTCAAGGGGGCAAAGGTGAATGCGGCATTTGGCAGACTGTTGGCTGGCGTCTGGAGCGAGAGCGTTGTTGTTTGCGGGATTGAACGAATACAGACTTGGCCCTGTTATCACTTGGACTGTGTGCCTTGCCCACCAAATGTGCTCACTAAGATTGTGGCTAACTTAGACTTGAGCGCTTCCTAAACTCGAGCGCAAATCGAAGCTCATCCTCCGTAGACATCAGTTAAGCTTCCCCGATAAGCTTATTCCGCCAACGGCTTCATTCCCTCAAAGGATCAACACCTTTACCGCTCCCATGTGCCTCTCAAACGTTGGCGCAGCAGCTAAAGACGCCCCGTCCACTCACAGCTTAGCAGTGAGTTCAGCTGGCCGGGGTAAAGACGCTGCCAAGACGCGCCTCTGCCGGGACGCATGCGAGGTGAAATTCAAGGGTCGTGATTGTTTCTCTAGTCCCTTCAGGATCGTCAGAAACGAGGATTTTAACTGGACGTTGCGAAGCGAGAATCGTGGGATTTCGTTTTCCGCGGCGCTTCAGTGTGACGGGGGTCTCTGGAGCAGTCAGCCCATTGTCTGCCTTGCAGCTATCAGTCACTGGGCCTAGACCCTGTTGGATGAAAGAGACGATACAAATAGTTGCGTTTTAGCTGCCGAGAGAATTTTCGTAAATGATTCGGGTGTTTGCGTTGCTTGTCTACCTACACTTACCTAGTCGGACGAACACTAGACACAATGAAGAGCGTGGCATACCTGGGCTTCATAAATCTCGGTAAGTGGTCCCGTTCCTGTTCCGATAAGCTCCTTCAAGATCTCCATGCTAACCATACCTTTAAAACAGGCATCTTTGCCCTCTCCATCTGCGTCCTCGCGGGTTGCAGGAGTAAAATGGAGAAAAACTACCCCATCATCAACTGGCCGCAGTCAACGATAGAGCTCATCTGGGGAGAAGAGTGCACCAATGCCACGGCCGACTACATGCCTGACTTATACAAGCTTGGAACATCCGGTAAGAAGCACCTCGGGTCCGTAGAGGGTTGGCTGACATTGGTGTAGGAATATGTAGAGTCGTAGATGGCAAGACTTCCTGCAAATCTAAATTCCCGCCATCTCTCAACCTTGCTCGAGCTATCCTCGAAGATCTCGAAGAGGCAGAGTCATCCGACATCATTGAAGAGTGTCGAAAAACGATCGACAAACCAATCAATCACCGCACAGCCGAGAAACTAGGCATCGCCATGGTCTCATTCATCATCGCCTCCATCTTCCTCAACATAATCTCCGTCATTGTAGCCGCAGCTGCCGATTCAGCCTTTGGCCTTCCAGCAACAAGTGTCCTCGTGATAGACGCGTTGTTCATCTTTACATCCCTAATAATGTGCATCGCCATGATGAATTTTGAAGGCGGAGGTTATCTCAAGAACGTCAGTGGGAGGGACTTTTCGGACAGGGAGATGATCGGTGTTGCCATCTGGATGCTGTTTGCGATGCTGATTGCCCGTGTTCTTTCTAACCCTTGGTTATTTGTTGGAGCCCTCATGATCATCCTACCCATAGTGCTCGTCTTTGTTCTCTTCTTGGTACGGACCCGAGGGTTCTTTGCTGTCGTTCGCGCAGCGGTTGCCGAGGGATGATGCATTGGTAGCACAATCATATTTGCATCAGTAACAAATGGAAATGCCTATTAAACTATTACGAATTCTCGTTCTGGTTGCTGGATAAAGTCAATTACCCCTTCTCCTTCCTCCTTTTTGGGATCGTGACCATAAAAGACACCGATTCTCCTGAAAATTTGAGAATTCCCGTCTTCCATGAGTATCAACCCCACAGCGTCAGTCTTCGTCTCATAAAGGCATAGGCAATGAACTAGTCCGTCTCCTTTCAAGTTCTCTTCGGTCACTGTATTCCTGTCGTCAAGCCAGATGGTCGCCAACTTTCTTGGCACAGAACCGTCAATGCTAGAGCAGGCATCATGCACATCATCCTGGTCATCTTTGTGAAGATATGCGCATGTTGCCGGTCCGCTGATAACCAGTCTTCCTTCGCTGACCATCCCGAAGCGATCACCCGTGGCTAGTTTGGTCGTGCAGTCTATGATCTGGGCTCGATAGTTTTCTTCGCGGACAACAAGACTCCAAACCCACGTGGTGTTGCAGTCGATTGACGCCCATGACCAAGATGGGGCTCTTTCTCGATGCAGACAAATATTAGCGTTGGGACACACGAGCAGAAGGTAGTCCTGTTCGCGCCTCCATAGAAGTCCAGGCAAGAGATACTTTCTCCACAGGCCAGCCAGGTACTCGCCCCCATCGCCCTTTGTTATAACGTCCCACTGTCTCGCAACCCCCGCGACGGCTGGAAGCTTGTCTCTCGGGTTCGTCAAGTTTCGGCAGCTGTATCCCATAAGAATCATATGCCATTGAGCCGGCTGAGCTGACTCCGCTTCAAGAGGGAGCCTGTATTTGAGAATCCTGTGGCCTATGGGGTTTTCGGGTGACGGGCGAAGACTAGGATGTTCTCGTTCTGACTCGCTTGTACAGTAGAAGAACGGGCCATTTGATCCAAATGTTAATAGCCGAGAGGAGAGTAGCCATTCCTGATGCGACCATGCGCGTGCATTGATGGGCAAGTCTTTGAACTCCATATCTGGCATGGGTATAGAAACTTCGACCGTTGCCCTCTCGATTTGATCTTGTCCATTTCCCTCCTGTACATATGGGATATGGAACCGCGCTCGTGGCTCAAAGAGGCCGCCGCCAGAGTCTCGAGCGCTACCAGCGACGATGGTGAAATAGGCATTCCCATATACGTTGTTCATCGTTGCTGATTCCCGCTCCCAGTCTTCGCGAGCTTGCTTGGAATCGCCCTGCAAGATGCAGACGGCATCTATCCATAGATAACTGAAGCCCAAGTCTCTTGTCACCTGGACCGCGTCCTGTAGAGTGGGGGGCATATCTTCGATTGAGAATCCTTCGCATCGGCCTTTGTAACAGGCTGGCGTTGTTGTGAAGCTGGGATAGGTGCCCCAACAGTACGACAGCGCAGCGTATCTCACGCTTCGTCCTGACTTTCTCAAATTTTCGATCTTTCCATCATTGGCTGACGTGATGAGCCGAATTCTTCCACCAGAATGACTGACATCCAAGAGCCTAGTAGGAAGTATTTCAGAGAACATCTTGCCACAAGGATGATTCTGAGCACAGTTTTCCAGATGATCCTTATATGTCTGCATGTCCCATTCATGTCGACAGTATGTAACTAGTATTCGTTAGTTACCTAGCTCACTCATGACGTTCTATATCGTGAGGCCTACAGGGAGAGTAGTCGAGGTCAAGTTTGGGTGATATTATGGAACCGGCCCGGCAGACCAGTCCACCCTGATCATACACAAGAGTGATGACTTGGTCCTCCAAACTTGTGTCTTCCGCTACTTTTTTTCTTTTCGGATTCGTACCCCGTTTGGGCTTTTTTCTATCGTCTGGTCTCGAATCCAAGGTGAAAAGAAGCATTGAACAGATGTAACAACCTGATTCCGAGGATGTCTTGGTCTGTTTGATCGTCTCCATAGTTAATGTCCAGGGCTCCTGAGAACGGGGTAGGGCCGCTTTGGAACATGCTGAGCAGAGATTCTCTTTATAAATCTAGTTAGCATTGGTAACCATGAGTTGTAAAATCCTTCTTGTCGATTTCTTACTGGGTGGAGTCATGGTAGAATTGCCTTGCTGTAGGTCTTGGACAGACATTTAGCTTGGATGGTACTAAGTAAGACTTGTTGAACCTGATTGGTGCGTAGGCCGGGAACCTGATCCAACACACTCTGTTCAAGAACGTGCAACGCATAGAAACTAGGTGAGTGTGGGAGGCAGAATTAGGAACTTGGTAAAGAGGGGTAAGATTGGGCGCCAGTGGGGAGGACATTGAGTGATTAGGCATCAGTCTCGTGCAGAACCCAAGGCTTCCAAAGGAAGCAGGCTGCCATCATCACAGCCGGAGCGTGGCAGAAGACCAGAATATACGATGTAACAGGGCTGAATGTAATACTGCTAAACTCCAATCTTCTGCCTAATGTTGTTGTTTACTCTATCCACATCCTCTCACACTTGCTACTGTCAAATGCCTCCCCAGACATGATACCATGAACATACGTCTCACCAACTATCTTCCACCTGTTCCCAGACGGTCTAAAAGCCATTGGCGCCTTGCAGCCATTAACCAGAAAGACCCTATCCCCAGGCTGGAGATTAGGCGACCCAAGGCCCACGTAACCATTTGACGTCCTAAACATGGCTCTTCCCCATCCAGCAGTAGCGTCAAACAGCCAGGACGGATCCGTGGTGTAGAACCTAACGGTCGCGCCTATAGAAAGAAGCGTGTCCCACAAAGTGAGCAGAGCAGCTCCAACTTGATTACCAAACAGTCGCTTGGGAAGAAAGCTTGTTAGCCTAACGACACGGCTGTCAAAGGCATCAAACTGTGCGTTCTCATCCTCTACCCGAACAGGGTTGTATAAAGTGAACCACTTCATAGTTCGCCAAAACATTTCTTTTCGGGGCTGCCCCGTGGGTTCGTAGACACCCGGAGAATCAAGCTGAGCGACTTCACGCCATGTGAGGTACGCTCGAAATGTTTGTGTCCAAGCCCATTCATCAGCATCAGGCATGCCAAGTCCCACGGCCACAACTTCATCTACCTCTGCTGCGAGAAGGCCTAGAACCTTGTCGTTCTCGATGAACTCGACGTCTGCCTTGGAATCTTTGGTCGCACGCGCTGGACTGGGGATGCTGGCTCTGTGATTATGTCCAGTGAAGGTCCAACTCCACCACTGTTGCATCTGATCATGTTCCCAGTCGAGTGACCATGAGGGAAGATTAGTCTTTGAGTTGGGTCGAATGCCGCGACTCCGGACAAGAACACCGAGATCAGGCCGGCCTTTAAGGACTGCAGTCGTAAAATCGAGATAAACGTCCGCAGCGTCCTTGGAATAATCGACAGTAATGTCGATGCTATCCTTTTTCCTGACAAAAGCGAGCACGCCATAGATCTTATCGCGAGGGTTCGTGGCTGAAGAAGCCTCGTTCAGCGCAAACGCAATAAACAAATCCATGGCAAGGTCCCTCTTCCAAGAAACTCGATTAACAAAAGGTGCTTCAGCATGAGTTGGAATAATATCGGCCTTGGAGTTCCAGCTCCAGTAATCAGTGAGGTGCGTCCAGCTGATCTCGTCTTCGCCACACTTGACGATGGCTTCGGGGGAAACGGTTGCTTCTTGCAGGATCCACACCCGAGAAAACCACTGTCTCTTCCAGAGATACTCGAATGCCAAGGCATCATATATCCTGTCCCAGAACCAGTTCTCATCGAGTCTTCTGTCGCTTGCTGCTGTTCGTCCAGTGGTTTGGCCGAGATTGTGCTCGGCATGTCTCCAGCAGTCTACCGAAACCCTAGTGAACCCAAGTGGCCAAGCATGGGAGTATTCCAAAAGAACCTTGAGCACACGAAACGCTCGTCTAGTCAGGAAATTTGACGGCCCAAGCCATATAACAGCTCTTTGACATGTCTCATAAATTTCCCGCATGAGAGGAACCTGGACGTTCTTTTCGTTATTGTCCGTCTGGTTGATGCATATAGCATCAATCCACATACAACGGGGCTGACTAGCCTCTCTCAGATTCTTCAAAGCTGAGTAGAGGTTCGGTCCAACAGGAAAGTCATGCCCGTTGACAGAGATGTTTTTCTGCCCGGTTGCAGTACCCCAGCAGTAAGACAATGCCTCGTAGTGCGGCTGGTCGGATAGCCGAACATTCCTGATTAGGCATGATATAGGACCCGGCCCGGGCAGTAAATCCAAGACGCGGATTTCGTCTGGCGACGTAAGAGGCTCGTAGCTGAAAGAAGTCATTGTGATGACGGTTGATGAAGTGTCAGACGATGCTGCCTAAGAAGGATCAAACTGGGCGCTTAACGTCGTTTGCTCGATGACTAAGCTCACAACTTTGTGAGAGCTTTTGGATGGTTCCTCTGTCGTTCACTGATTTCAGAATAGCTTCAACGCCATGCAACGGAGAGGCTGCCACAATCGACAATCCAAGTCTTCCCGTGAAGTGGGCGCTTTATCGGCTTCTAGGTCTAGTTGAACTTAGTCCCTCTTCCGACACTCTTGTCTTAGACATTCCACAATCTCGGATCAAGCATCTGACGAATGCAGCGCCACATCCCGACAACTGGAATCGAGCACTAATTAATTCTTCCAGTCATTCTTCAATAAAAGCCCTGTATCTGCCAAAGAATCTCAGAGTCCAGATCCACTGTCCACGCAATCAGGGTGGTCCCAAGACGGGAATAGCGTCAACGAGCTAAGACTAAAAATCAGCCACCATGCCAGGAACAAACGCGCTATTGACTGTTAACCTGCCCCGTGGCGTCGATAGGGCGCTTGCTTAATTGTCTAGGCCTTCCAATCCAGCTTTCAGCTCCGTCTTATCGGGCGGGAGAGACAATAGCGTCTGCTGCGGTTAGAAATGATCCAGACCCTTTTTGTTTGACGCCTTTATTCCTCTTCCGGGGTTCAAAGTCGATAGTTTCTGTCATGGATGGGAATATTTAAGTCCAAGGGTGCCCTCGAGCAGATTCCTTGAGGGAGAGGAGATTCGATATTATTGAAGCCATCAATCGTCGGAGTTTGGTGTTTCTCGCACCCTTTTTCTGTTATATATTCTTGTGCGCAAGCACCCAGATCATTCCTTATCATTCACTCTCCTTCATTCAGCATTCACAATGTCTTATCGCTGGATCCTTGCAGCCCTAGCCTACTTGGTGACAATCGCCGCAGCCTGGCAGGCTCCCGCATATAGCGGCTACATTCGTGTCTGGTTCGACCCATTCAGAGGAAACTGGGGTGTCTCAGTCAACACAAACACATGGAACGTCATCAAGAGAGACAAGAACTACAACAATGAAGTTCAAAAATACACTGGAGATCAGCGCAACCTCCGCCTCAGCGGTAGAAGCACCGTCCAGCTGATCCCTCAGTACTCAGCAAGCACCAACTGGACCTCTGCTCGTATCGAGAGCAAGTACACCTTGACTCCTGCAGTCGGCAAGATTACTCGAGTTGAGGCTAGCATCAAGTTTGGCACCAACGCAGCGTCGCGCAAGCAGGGCATCTGGCCTGCCTTCTGGCTGCTCGGTGATTCCAACCGACGAGGTGTCACATGGCCCGCTTGCGGAGAGATTGACATTATGGAGAACATCAACGGCCAAAGTATTGGATACGCTTCACTTCACTGCGACAAGTCCCCTGGCGGTATCTGCAATGAGCCCACAGGTCTTGCTGCTCAGACTCCTCTGCCTGACACCAACTATCACGTCTGGCGCGTGCAGATTGACCGCCGAAACAGCAACTGGAAGTCTCAGTCTATCACATGGTACATGGATGGCAAAGTATTCCACAAGGTCACGGGTGCGAAGATCAACGACGCCAAGACTTGGAAGGCTCTCGCCTACAGCCCGTTGTATGTTATCTTGAACGTCGCCGTTGGTGGCGATTGGGTAAGTTCCTCTATTCCTATATATGCGTGGTTGGATAATCACTAACTAGTTCAAAACAGCCCGGCAATCCCAATAAGAGCACATATGGAGATAGGGGTAGCATGATGGAAGTAGGATATGTCGCTCACTATGTATCCACATAGATAGACACAAAATATTAATGCGTTTCAAATTGTTCAAGTTTATATACCTTGAGGAGTTATAAATCATCAAGTTGATATTCTACTTACTCTATTTGCATAGCAGAGTCTTATTATGGCTTGCACAAATAATTTGCGACTTGGGATAAATGTGCCACACTCAAGTTATAAACCTAAGCAATGGAACCGTCTAAGGTCATGACTTCTTTAATAGCATCTTTAGGCTAAATCGCCAGGCTTCAAGTACGCAGAGTCTATCATGGGTGCTAACACGTTGGAGCTGTCTCTCTGGAGCGTTGGGCTTGTCGTTAAGCTCGTCGAGTAGTTGGTGACGAACAGTGTACGCAGCAGCATGGTGGGCGTTTTTACAATGGCTGAGAGGTGACGTAAAAGGAGTTTCCTAGACTCCAACAGACCTCTAAACACAACTCTTGCAGCACTTGAAAAACAACAACAGGAACAGAATACTCAAACATCCAGATGGTCACACGTATTGGTGAGATTCCCTTTTAGTGTCTAAGTAACTACAAAAGGATGAGAACTCTCATCCCTTCCCGGCATGCTCATCCCCCTCCGTGTCCTCGCCCTGCTCAGCCGGCTGTCTCGCTCCGCCTCCAGCGAGACGCTGCACATTCTCACGCCGAAACAGCGACACCACGTCCATCATTTCCCTGAACAGGGGCATGGGCGTGGTCTCGATCAGCCTTATGGCGAGGACACGGCTCGAGAGACGAAACAATATCTCGCCCCTCGGTTCATTCTCCTGTGCGGCAAGAAGAATGTCGCCAACCAGCTCTGCCATCCCAGCCCACGTCTGCTTGTAGTTCTCTCGTGGACTCTTGTCAAAGATGTCCATCATGTGAGGGTCGCAACTTTCATTGACGCCCCTCAGAACTACCCAGCATGTGCTTTTCAAGGCAAAGTAAGGGAATGCCATATCCATCGCCTCTGCATGGAGCCAGAAAACGAGGGACATGAGCAGGGCTGTGGGCTTGGCTTGTTACTCTTCGGAGCTTTCACTTGAAGAGCCGGCCGTGCCCTTTTCAGGCTTTGCCACTTTCTTGTAGTCTCGCCAGGTCCTTTGAAGCTTGACCTAGCCTCAGATATAATCCGTCGGATATGACTGGGCTTCAGGTTGACTCGCGAAGAGTTGTTGACATATCTGTCAACCAAGATACTTGAGATGGGAGTGTCGGTCTTGATGATGCGACGTTGGTTGCCGCGGCGGACAAAGTCATACATGCGCTTTTCCTTTGCTCCCCCTCTCCCATGCCCAGTAAAAGTCACCACTGGGAAGTCATACTGCATCAAAAAACGTTTGAGGTAGTCTTGTCTCTTGGTCGGCAAACCCCCGATGAAGAACGAGTTCTCCCCCAAGTATTTGATCGCGAACTGGATGTCGGGATAGGGTACGAAGTAGCCTTCTTCAAAAGCAGCGTTGCTCAGGTGCGCGCAAATAGTGGTCGCTCCCGTCTCGTTTATCATTTCAAGACCAATCTTGTGTAGTCGGGCTCTGAAGTGGAACAACGCAAGACCTGAAATGATGGGAGATATTTTGAAGATTCGACCCTTCTCATCGGCCCCGAGTGCCTCATTCTTGGGACGGCCAAGAGTCTTTCGCTTCTGTGCAAAGATAGGGTCATCGAGGAGCCGCATCAAGCACTCGACGACTTTTCGAAGCTCACTGTCCACAGCATCAGGCATTCCGTCTAGCATGCCAGTCTTTCGGCGTTTCCAGTGTTTCATGATGTTGTGCACCATATGGTCAGTTTGAGACTTCAGACGTTCCCAAGGGTAGACAGTCTTCTTTTTCAGCCGGTCATTGATGTCAAGCAAAATCCTGGTAGCAAAGACAAGGTAAAATGGAATCTCCCCCGATGATTCCAGCTCCCGAACGCCGCGGATGAACTCATCTTCGATAGGCCAGCCAGGGACGTGATGTATAAGTGTTACAACGTCCAACTAGAGCGCTGCAATCTTTGCCTTGTCGTGTTGGTGGTAACGGCACAAGATGCAAGGTCAAGCCTATCATCGACCTGGGCCAGCCAAATACTTCCTACACTTTTCCTGATCAAATCCAGATCCTTGACAAGCAACCTAAATGCCGCTATGGCGTCGTCTCTCGAGGATAGGACTTCAGCTTCGTATTGGTTTTGATCGATGGGAAACTCGGACTGGGGGATTGCCGGAGTGGAGAGGAACTTCTGTTACGGCTCAAAGAGCTCAAGGCTATCAAACGGATTGATGATTTCCTGTACTACTGGATCAGGCGAAGTTGCTTCGTGTGGAGAGGAGCAACAGGGCTGAAGAATTTTTTGAACCTCTCGTAGCACATCGACAAAATGACAATGAGATTGATCTGAAAGATGGTCACGAGCAACGCCATTCGCATCCAAGTGCTTTCCGAAGCCAGATCTCATTTCGATGACCATGTCGAGGGTCTTGAGGAAAAACTGGGAAATCTTGATGCTGGGTTTGTGCGAGGAGATGATTTGGGCCATGGGGACAAAGTCTTTGATAGCGACGACAGTCTTGAAGGTGGTTTCTTTTGCAGGTCGTTTGCCTTTGCTCTTATCATTCGTCTTCTCTTGGCCAGGATTCGACGCTGACGGCGCTGTGTCACTAGTGGAGTAGCCGCATGATTTGGCAGTAGAGGCGAGCCAAGAGGCGACAAAGTCTGTCCCCCTGTTTGTACTGCTGGTAGATGCTAACTAAGGGATCGTGGGGCATGTTGGGAAAGGGTGACGGTCGTGGCAGGGGAGCGGTTCGGACGTGCGCTTGGAGTGTTGTGTTTGATATGTCGGGAAGGATCTAATGAGGACAATGAGCATGAGGGAGAGGGGAACTTGAAGGGCATTTTTAACGGGATCGGAATGGAATGCGAGTTTGGGGATTCTCTCTTGTGCTGGGATGGTGAAGGAACGGTGTCGGGCAAGGGAAGGGATCAGCCAGAGGATGTGGACACCTGTAGAAGGAGACTAAAGTGAGGAGTGAAGGGGATGCCAGCGTAGGATCAGCGTGGAAACTAAATTCTGTAGAGTTTCGAAGGCTCGAAAAATACCGGGAGAGTCTTACAGACAAAGAAATTGGTGGTGGGATGTTTTGCTGTGGTTGGTTGCAGGCCCACGTGACTGCCCTCCGTCACAGCAGCCCAAGGAACGTGAGGCAAACGGCAGATCACGTGTGGCAGCCAGGCAGAATATTGAATTGCCTCAAGTCGATTAATTGTCTATGTCTGGAATCCTATGTTTGCACTGTGCCGCATGGATTAACCGAGCCAGTTGTTCGTTTATTGTCAGCTTCGGTGCGTATGCAGCAGATCCCCTGACGTTTACATCCTGGAGTTCAATGTTACCCGGGTCGAAATGGACCTCGTGCTTCAGCAGGCGAATAGCAGGCCTGGCATCCTCAATACCAATACCGTCCCGGGGCACTTCTTCGACCGGTCCGGTAGTTGACTCTCCGACGCATTTGCATCACCATGGCCCCCATTGCCCCTATTACCCCCCTGCCTCTGCGCTGTCACTCCACCTCGTATCTCAATCTTTTTCGTCTTGATAGCGTCCGCCAATACAACGAAGTCTTGGCCCCATACACCACTCGTGACTGTTTCATCCAGAACGCAGAAGAAGCGCCCCTCTTGTATCCGCCCCGAGTTCTTCATCATCCATTGGTGAAGCTTTTCCTGAGTGACTGTGATACCGGTGCATATCAATAGCAGGAGAGATTTAGCTCTTTTCCAATGAATCAGTTCTTCATCTCGGCCGTTGTCTCTTGTACTGCTGTGCCAGCTGGAGTCAATCAGTGTTTCCATGGCAGCCTCAAACTTGGCACTTCGACCAGTTTTGGCCTAGGGTGTGTGAGTAACACTTTATTTTCAGAAAGCCGTGAAACCGCCAGGTCAAAGCATGCCTGTTCCGCCACCATAATCTTTTCTGATGGAATGAAAGGCTGCTGTAACGTTCCACGAGGCTCTTCCTCTTCTTTCCCTACTGCTGGCTGGCTCTCCAAGATGAAGACCAGATCAGGTCCAGCCATGATGCCAGGGAACATGAAAGTTGGGACTAAGTGGTGACCCTCCGTCCGGCATAAACTCATCCACTTCCAAATTGTCCTTGGGGTGTGGTAAGTATATACCGTTGGCTCCCTGGGTAGCAGCTTAAGGTTGTCTGTTCCGATGACAGACCCGACTTTCGATAGGGGCGTGCTTTGCTGTGGATTGAGTGATACCGACTCAGCCAGAATCTTCAATAAGGCCTCACGACGGGCAGACCCATTCAAGAGGTCAGGCAGAGTAGACGCATAGCCTTCTTGGTATCGAAACATGCGGTCGAGAGACTAAGTATAGTTTCAGTAAAAGAAAGCTAGACCTATCCATGAATATCTCGGGAGATACTCACCATTGCCACAAACCATTCAGTAGCCTTTCTAAACATAACCTGGACTTCATGGCCATCTTGAATATCCACTAATCACTGCCGCATGAGATTGTGGTAGTCTTCTGTCTGCTTTCCGAGTCAGAGCGTCATCGGCCGACTAAAAAAAAAAAAGGTTTGGAATGTGTCTAAGTGCGCTTCATTGGAGGTTCTACTGCCAAATTGGACAAACTATATGGGAGCAAGATCAAGCTGTGGCGATTCTCCATGACCGAGACCGCGACTGAACGCCTTGCCAAGAACGACTAATTAAGGGGATACGTATAGGTGGAGAGGTCGTTCAAGGGGACATGAGAGAGGCTATTCAATGAATTCGAGAATTCAAACAGTACCTATGGGCATCGCCTGCCACACAGGCATCGTCATTCGCTTGCTTGAGTAGCTTATGAAACGGGCCTGCCCTGCACATATGGCATCTTCTCGGTAGTGCGAAGGTCTGAAAACCCAATAATAGGGTCGTGGGAGGCAGCCCACACACGAGTGGGCGTACGCTCCTGTAGCACATGAGGAGTAGGCAATTACTATTGTACGAGTTTTCTGGTGTCGTACATTCCTCCGCGTGCAACAGCGGTGCATTCACTTATCTTAATATAACCCCGGCAGGCCCCGTGGGAGGCCGCGTCATTTCATTTCGACATCGTGACGGGGTTGAGGCTGTCTGCATCTTGCAGTGTGTAGCGTTGCCCAAGCCGGCTAAGTATTACCGTTGATCAGGCAAACTGAGGCTTAAATAACGCATTACCTAGCCACTGTTTCTGCTTGAATCGCCCTCTGTCACGCCGCCCTCTGTCACGCCGCCCTCTGTCACGCCGCCCTCTGTCACGCCGCCCACGCCATGAGGTTCCTGAATCATCAAGTCGCAGCAACCGCGCTATGCGTGGTCCTTAGCATCCAGACCGCCTATACATCCAACCTCTATGCTTTCCACACAGACAGAGGTATTCAAGTTATAGCGCAAGATCCCAATAGTGGCAATATTCTACACAGCAGTTGCAATAGCTCTGGTACCCCTGTGTTCCCTATTGAAAAGCCCAATGTCCTCCCGACGTTTAGTAAACCACGCAATGGGACGGCATTAGCTGCAGCCGGTTGGTGGGATGGAACGAAGATCTCTGTACGTTGATCAGCAGCCTAGTTGAAAAGTAGCGATTGACTGTATTCAGGCCTCTGTATTCTTTCAGAACGAAGACGGCGATATTACGCATGGTTTCTATACGTGCGATATGAAGAACGGCCGTTTCAATCGTACAGGCGGCGAGTCAACCCCTTCATCCGAAGCCCGTGTCGACCCAGTCCATGAACGAACCGGGCTTTCTGTCGAGCTCCTGGGCCAACAGGATGGCTATCGAATATTTTATCACAATATGGATAATCAGGTCATGATGATGACGTGGAAGCCGGATACGAAAGTCTGGACTGATGCAGGAGCTGTCTCACTGGATCCCCGCCTCGGGACGGCCTTGGGGTCAGCCTATCGCGAGGACAGAGATATTTCGGTGGTTATCCCACGAGGTTCCAGAAATATTGAAGTCGCTCGCCTGACAGAAGATGATGATGATCTATGGCAGCTTGGTAAGACGCCCTTGGCTATCGTACGTGACCAAGCTTATAACTTATCGCGCTCAGAGAGTTTTCCGCAACCCTTGAACGGCAAGGTAACAAACGAGACGAAGCCTGATCAGATCAAATTCAACGAATCAATTACCCCCGAGTTTTCCTTACCTTTCTGGGACCCTAACACTCAGGCCATCGGGCACTCAGTGGCAAAAAGCCTACGAGAACTCTACTATATCGGCACAGACAGGACTTTATATCAGGCTCGTGAGTCTGATAGCGGCGATGGATGGATTCTGGGGCCTAATGCCAGCTACTCAAATTGGCCAAGGGCGGACGATAGAAGCGGCGGCCTTGCAGTAGTATCGCCGCCTCAAGCCGGTGGTGAGGTTTGGGTTTACTATTGGGCCGACGGAGCTATTATCGAAGCTCACAAGTCGAGATCCGGTATCTGGGACGAAGCGACGACACTACCAGCCAACGTAACTTTTGCAGACGATTCTAATGAACATGAGCAGCCAGATGATGCAGAGAGGAACGATGGTCCCGGGAGCTGGAGTACTGCAGTCAAGGTTGGCGTTGGTGTTAGCGTCAGCGTTGCTGTAATCGGAGTGGGAGCATTATCCTGGTTTCTGATCCGGCGCCATTTTGCTCCTGGTTCCGACCCCAAGGCCCAAGATGCAGGTATGGAGAGCGGAAGCCATAGCGACCTGCCAGAAGTATACATAGTACAGAGGGCGACACCCATTGCCGCCCAGTCCTCGGCGGGGATGCAACCTGTGGAGCTGGAGCAGCCAGTGCCAGTTTATGAGCTTGTGGGACATTCAACGCAGTAAAACAAATTCTGCGCCGAGGAAATAAAACTAAACATGGGATTTTCTTGCCGATACTTGGATATTGACGTGGCGCCACATTGCCACCATTGCAAGATAGGTGGCTAGACATGGATCTCGAGGTCTTGGTTTCACTACAGCCTAAGCACCCATGGCAAGTTTCTGTGATACTTGCGCTAAGCCTCGTGCGGCTTCAAGAAGCGAGAGGCACGGCTGATGTTTGCTGCCCTGATGGAGTCGCTTCATCTTGTGTTGCTGGTCTTGGCAACTGGTTAGTTATCCCTTAAGTTAGTGCAAGGGTGAAGATCACGCCTTTTATCGCTCGCGGTCAACTTAGAAGAAGCTTTGTTGAGGTTACCATGACTCTACTTCCCCTCTTTTCTAGCTATCAAGGCGTCATCTATAGTGGTTGTGAGCCTCGTCGACTTGTTATTATGTTATTAAGGCTTAGGTACAAGCTTTGGTTGTGTTATAGCTGTGTTATTTCTGTTGAGTTGCTCCGAGGCCCAACCCCCCCTGGCCCTGTGCAACCTTTTGACTAAGTCTGCTGCCTTGAGCTGGAATGCAACCGTGTGCCTTCTCGGGGAACACATGCAACAGAGTGCTCGGTCGTTGCACAGCATCGTGTCACCATCCTTAAACACCTTTCGCCTATGCCTTCCTAGAGGAGATGGGGTGGCCTTGGTCGACTCTTGGCTCTCCATAGGTTATCTCAGCCATCGTAACACAAAAGAAATGTATTCCGAGGCTCAGGACTGCTTTGAAAAGGGGGGGCTTAGTTTCATATAGAAGACCAAAGCTCACATTGAACGCAAATGCGCCTTCTCCTTCGGGTCTGTGCTTCTCTTTGTTGCCCATGTCTATAGACGCGTCTGCGCGTGTTGGGTCACGCTTTACATGGCTTGATCAACAACAAACAGCCAACGGCCTGCCAGGATGTCAACCCTTCCCCCAGGTCAACATGAGACTTGCTCCGGGGAAGCTCCTCTTCGATTTCTCGCAAGACGGAAAATACATCTCGATCTTACCTAGCGCGCATCGTAGCTAAGATGATGGAGCTACTGGAGCATCCCCTTGGGCCTTTGGTACGAGTTTCAGATCGAATTATATCACTGAAACTGCTCCCTCGGTTTACTTATTCTTAGGTAGCCGGTACCTCAAACGCTGACGACGACGCCAAGGGTGCAAGAGTTCCATCTCCGGTCTCAACATATCTAATCTTCGTCTACTAGATCTGCAGCATATGGCTACCCCCCTGTATGGTCGCCTTGGTCTGTGCCTGCGTCTTGGACGCTGGCAGTGGCACCGGAGTATGGGCTATCGAATACGGTATGACGAAAACTAACTCGAGTCTTGAGAGTTGGAGCTAAAAAAAAATGAATTTCTGCAGCCGAATTTTCATCCCAAGGACTTTTCAGTGGCAGATTGAGAATCGTACTAACGACAGCGGGTTGTGGATGAGCTCGGGTGAGCACGGAGAAGCAATCACCGAGGCATGCCTGAGCTGGGCCTGAGCTGGGCCTGAGCCATGGATGTTAAAAACGGCGACGTTAGAGGTCGTGATTCGCATCGCGTAATAGGAAACAACAAGAGATAGATGCCAATCCGAGGTAAAAAGGCATCCTACCGGTCACCTGAGCGGAACGGATTAAATGTCGAGGCTGATGGAGGAACTGTTGGTTGTTGTACTCCGTACAGGGGCTTCTCCCAACACTTGCGAGATCAACCCAATCATCCTATCAGCACAAGCAGAGAATTGGGGCAGGGGTAGATGTCCACCACCTCCAGATTTCATCATAAATCCTCCCTGTAGACCCTCTTATGGGCAGTTAGAGCAGCCTTCAACCTCAGACCATAAAAGGATGAAAGAAAATGCTTCGAGGCCAATGTCTCCTGCCACCTCGGCAGCCACCTCCCTCCCCGAACCGAGCCAATGGGCACTCGGCACGTGGGGATCCGCGAACCCATATTTCAAGCATCAAGGGGCGAGAAATGTCTGAATAAAGTTCTTTTTTTCCCCACTAACCCAAAGTTCTCCTGCATCCAACGCACCGATAAGAGAGGTTCATCATGTCGAAGCGCAATCTTCTCTTGTGTTTTGATGCTTTTGGTACCTTGATTAGACCTGCTCGTCCTGTTGTGCAGCAGTACGCAGAGATTGCGAGACAGTGTGGCGTGACTGATTTTGATGATCATGAACTTCAGTCTTCGCTGTTGGCTGCTATCAAGAAGGAGGCTGCAAGGAATCCCAACTATGGAAAGGCGACTGGGTTAGGTGCGACCAAGTGGTGGACCAATGTATGTCTGAACGCATTCTCAACCACCCACAACTCTACAGGTGATAAGAACTGACTTGTTTATCAGGTCATCCACAACACCTTTACACCCCTAATTCAGAACAATCAACCCCTGCCAAAAGAACTGGCTCCAGCGCTTCTCCATCGATTCGCGACCAAGGACGGCTACGGCACAGAACCAAACCTGGTGTCCGCCCTTAAAGCTCTTAGACGAAAAAGATCCCAATTGCACTTCGACGATGTCGTAGTTGGAGTCGTTACAAACTCAGACGATCGCATTCCAAGCATTCTCTCATCCCTGGGTCTCGACGTCAGTCCCCTGCGGTACGGCACAGAGGTGGATCCAAAAGAAGTCAAAGGACAAGAATATGACATTGACTTTCACTGCATGTCATATGACGTTGGTGTCGAAAAGCCAGACAAGTTCATCTTTGATGCCGCTGAGATGATGCTAGCTGAAGTCATCGCCATGCGAAATGGCAAGAGTCCGGCTGAAGCCAGGGCCGACATTGAATCGTGGCAGAAGGTTCATGTTGGTGATGAGCATGCAAAGGACGTCGTTGGTGCCGTTAACGCAGGTTGGAAATCGGTCCTGCTCGATGGTGAAGAGGAAGCTGCCACTATTCCCAGGTTGGAGGACCACCCAGATCACACACTCGAGAGACTTTACAAGGAGAAAGATGTTGTCAAGGTCGATTCTCTACAAAATTTGATCAGATGGCTCACGAATGATGCCCCCATCAAATGAGAAGAGGGTGCATGATGACATTGGAAGTCAATACATGTTGAAGCTGTCGCAGCATAGAGATCAAGAACCAAAGACAAAGTCCACGACGGATAGAGGTCTAGAAACAGCATCTTCACTCAATCTAATAGAAAAAGAGCAGTAGGAGTGGCAAACCACCTTCTCCTCGCATCTCGAGTCCAGTTTCGTCGCTTCGGTGGAGGCGATGGATGGGTCGGTTGCCCAATTGGGCCGGATAAAATGATTCATCGTGAATCACGTCTTTATTTGGAACGTCTGCGGGTTTTCGGATGGGCCAACAAATCGACGTCAACTTCTTCCTCTTTCGCCTCATCTGTTTTTCTCAATCATTTCTTGTTTATTTAAAACCTACGTTATTCATCCGAGAAGGCCATTCACCGTGATCACGCCACAGATTTCTAACCAAAACAACCTACAAACTTGTGTTCGATCATGGCTATCGACATCTCGGTTATCGAGTCGGTGAGACTCAACTCGACCAGCGAAGAAAAAGTCATCGCCCTCTCCCTTCTGGACTGTACGACAGCCAACTTCTCCTACGGCAGCGCCATTTGGCTCTACCAGCCTCCAAAGCTACCTGAATCCGACAAGTTCAGCCTCGGATACCACCTCCGCGAGTCTTTGGCCCTCACTCTACAAGCCTACCCTCAATGGTCGGGTCATCTCAAAGTGGTGAGCAAGACCGATGGGGTTGGTCCTCCTGAGGCTCAGCATCTTCCTCCTCATGCGCGACGGTTTGGACGCATCTACGCGCACTTTGGAACGGCTATAGACCCTGGAGTCGAATTCGTCTATGCAAAAAGCTCCGCCACTCTTGACTCTATCTATCCTACGGATCGACCTTTGAAGCAGCCTTTGTGGTCATGTGAGACGGCGACTTTTCACGGTTTCTTGGCCGCCACGACTCTTGCGCATGCTCTCCAACCTAATATCGCGGATGAAGCTGGGCAGCTCAGCCCTCTCATGGCAGTTCAGGTCACGGAACTTGCTTGCGGGGGCTTCGTTGTGGCTGTCAAAGGGACGCATCCTCTAGCAGATGCGACAAGTTTCATCTCTCTGCTCAAGGACTGGGCCACCATCAGCCGATCAGTCCTAGAGAATAGCTCTCTTCCTAATCTCACACCTCTGTTCGACCCAGCACTTCTTGACAACCAAGCAGCTGGTGACATCAATGCCGAAGAACCAGATGAGAAAATCCTTCAAAAGGCCAAGAGTCTGCCATTGCATAGATACGATTGGTGGGCTTCGGCAGCAACTTGCCCATGGCCATTCAAGATCCCAGCTCCTTTCGATACTACGGAACAAACCCCAGCGGGCAAGGTGATGCCCTGGGCTGAATGGGATGTTGCCTCTCCAGTATCCAACTACGTCGTTCATCTAAACCGAGACCAAGTCGACTTTCTCTGGAACAAGGCCAACGAAAATGCTTCAGAAAAGCTTAGTCGGCATGATGCAGTTCTGGGACATATATGGTCTTGCATCGCACGTGCTCGCGGCTTGCAGGCCGACGATGGATCTGTACACTGCGATCTCGTCTACGGGGTCCGTCCCTCTTTCCAGCTGGGGAGCGAGTTCCAGGGATCTCCTTGCATGATGATGAACGTGGAATTACCAGGTTCCAAAGTGGCAGATGAGTCGAACTTGAGCACTATAGCTACTCAAGTACGCCAGACGCTCAAAGTAATTACCAACAAGGATAATGTGGCCGCCCATCTTTACAGCATCGCATATGAAAAGTCTCCCCAGCGAATATGGCAGGCTTTCCTAGGAAGACGACATATTTTGGTGACGACCTGGGGTCGGGCAGGTATTTACGATATTGATTTCGGACTAGGATGCGAATGCAGCTACGCCGAGGGTGTAGTCCCGGAGATGGACGGGAATATTCTCATCAAGGAAGCTCCAGGGAAGCCGGGTGCTTACTGGACGGACAATGGCGTTGATATCTCTATTCATATCAGAACGGAGGACATGGAACGGTTGATCAAGGATCCATTGCTGCTGCCGGAGGCCTCTCAGGCGAACAGTGAGATGTGAGGATAGAGTTAGACGAACAAGTAGCGATGATGTTTCGCGGCTATCAGATAATGGTCTCAATGCGACCATAGTCTGTTATTATTTTATCAGAAGTAGGAGCAATCACTCCGGTACAATTGACCGTTTGACACTGGGTCATGTTGCAATCATCGTGCGTTAGTGTCGTCCCCTGGACGTGATTGGCCGTGGTCCTGCATTATGGTGATCTCATCATCGTCATCCTACATACGTAAACACCACACCTAACCGACCTTGATTTCAGGATCGAGAACTTGTTTATCACAACATCTCTTTTTTAAACCGCCCACTCCATCATTTTACGCAATCATTGTCTTTTCAAAGCCGCAATTGGTATCGTCAATCCAATATGTCCATTCATGAAGAATCAGCAAACCACAAAGACAAGGAGAAGAAGTCCAGGTGGAAGATCTTCTCCTCTTCAAAGGATAAAGACAAGGGCAAAGACAAAGAAAAGCACAGCAGCCTGGGCCCTCCGGTACCCGACGTGGAGGCAAACTCGGGTGATTCTACCTATGGCAGCAGCGAGCCCAACAACTCGCTTACCACGGAGGCTGAGACGAGTGCTCCGAGGAGTACCAACAACACCAACGCAGAGATCCAGAACCCCTCTTCGTATACCAGTCCGACCATCAGACGAGAAACTCACACGAATCCCAACACTGGGCAGACAGTAACCACGACTACGACTACGACAACCACTACTACTACTGTCACCAATGCCAACGGGACTGTATCAACGATTGAAGAGCCTCGTCCGCCCTCCGAGCTACCGACCGTAAGCAACCAGGATCTACCACGCACAACCACCCCCAAGCAGCCGGAGCAGCCGCCAGATCGTGAGCCAACGCCCCAAGACCAAACAATGTTAACTCCAACGAGTCGACGACCAAGCGTCGAGACACCAGGACGTCGAGTTATTCCACCTCGCGAGCCAATTCCCGTGCCAAGCCCGATCGAGAATGCCCCAGTCATACCAGAGCGTGATGCAAGAAGAAGGTCTTCCGAGGTCCAACCAAACAACGCTGAAGGACTATACCCTGCTCCCCTCAGCAGTCCCAAATCGCCCGTCAACTTTTCCCATCCGTCACCAAAGTCGACGATACAGAACCTTAAATGTGCAGCTGCCGGTATCCACGTGAGTTCCCCAAAAACCGATGTGAGGATTATACTAATCAGTTGATCACTACAGGGTGCCGGCGAGACCATTCGAGGAACATTGAACTCGACCGTCGACAAGCACTTTGGCTCAAACCCCCAAGCAATGGAAAAGAACCAGGCCGCTATCGATAAAGGACGTTACGAGGTTGAGAACATGCGATTTTTCCGTCCAAACGAGTACTGGCAGCAGGATCATGAGAGTCGACCATACACGAATGAAGCACCATACGCACAGGGTCCTAACAACGAACCACCTATTGCTGCAAGTTCAAGCACAGTAGACACGGGGGAACAGTCAAGTCGCAGCAAGTTGGCCAGTTTCTTCAAAGGGTCAGGCCATTCCTCTGGTCAACCTGTTATGAACAATCCCTCAAAGTCACCTCCACCTGAGAGAGCAAGGCTTAAGAAGAGAAGTAGCTCTAGGCTGGCCCATGCTAGGCTAGGTGCTGTTGGTGAATGAATAGTGCAATAGGTCTTGGATTGATGCATAATTATTCAGTGTCGTTACAAATAGATGCTACTCGGTGTATATATCGCATGGATCCGAACTATATACAAGCATGTTATTGGCATGAAATCAGTAGAAACAACCTACCTCGTGTTGACAGACTCCCAAGACAGCCCAAAATGCCAGGTAAGCGGTCCCCTCTTTTACACGAGGTCGATGAGACAGAAGTCGAGGATATAGGTCCCTCCAACCCTTCTTCCACTGGTCTTGAAACTCAGATTTACAGTCCTGTTGAGGCTATTTCTAAGGTGTGAGAACTGATTAGACCTCTTCCGGTAACTATTCCGAAGACACGAATTGGAGAGTTTCATGTCAGCTTACAAGATTACCTAAGATGAGGCAGTGCTCACTCGCCCCGCTTCATCCCATCTCTTTAATTCAGCTGAATGATAAAGGCTCAACTTGCCTCAGTCGATTTTATCCCCAAACTCTACACCACTCGAATCAAGAACAATGTCTCAGCAAAGCATCCACAGCTTCTACCGCGTCTGGTTCACCTGTGTGGACCCCCTCACCCTAATCCCAACCGTCTACGCGCTCATCTACATACCCGAATTCATGCTTGAAGGTCTCATCCCACCCAACATGGCCGTCTACAACCCAATCGAGGGATTCTTCTATCACCAGCTTTCAGCCCTCTACGCGTTCGTGGGAATCATGCTCGGCGGTGTTCTACGTGTCACTTCTGATATCAAGGTGTGGAGGATCATTGTCGCGGGAGTTTTGCTCGTTGATGTCTCGATCCTGGCTAGCGTCTATGTCAACCTTGAACGCCAAGGTAGGCTTGAGATGGGAAAATGGCGTTGGCAGGATTGGGGGAATATTCTCTGGACAGGAGGGGTGGCTATCATTAGAGGCCTGTTCCTGGCTGGCGTTGGAGCAGGGCGCAAGAGAAAGACGGCGTAAGGGGAAACATCGATGAGGCACCTTAGTGTTTTGGATGGTCGATGGCATTATCGACATAGCTCGTTAGGCAGTATTTGATCAAGCTTCACGACTAAGCTGTTGTTGCGCAGTGTGAAGGCAGTCTACTCACTGCGTGTTCTTGAGAGAAGCAAATGCACAGTTGATATCAGAATATAAATGTTGCGAGCCAAGCAAGATCGAATCCAACTTGCTCGTGGAGGTTGATATTAAACGTATAATTGTCTATATATATTACAATATGGCAATGACCATGCCCTTATTATGTATCTCTTTTCAGATCCTGAGGAGCTCCGACTCTCCGAGACCATTTAGAAAGGAACAGGGACATTGCGCTCAAGATATCCCCTCCACGTGGGCCTCTGTCGCTTAGAAGGAGCATCAGAGCTCTTCTGAAGATCCTCAATGGCACTAGCCCACTTGACAAGCTCAGCCTCAGCAAAGGCAGTCTGCATAATAGCCAGACCAAAAGGCATGCCAGACTCGGAAGAGTAACCACCAGGAATAGTGATGACGGGGTATCCAGCTTGGGCAGCAATCTGAGGAGCCTGAGCAACCTGAGGAGGAACGAGAAGACCAGCAAGCTTCTTTCCCTTGTAGTTCAGAGCATCGTCGATACCCTTGCGGCAAGAAGAAACGCAGAACTCGAGAGCCTGGAAGTAAGTCTCATCCTGCTTTCCCTTGGTCTCGAGAGAAGCCAAGAATCCGTCCTGACCAGAAGCAAAAGCAGGATGGCCCTTGCCGTTCTTGTAGGGATATCCACCCTCAGTGCCGTCAAACTCCTTGTTGAACTTGACGATATCCTCCAGGTCCTTGACGTTGGTGTTGCTGACCTCGGACAGATACGTCTTGATGTTGTTGTAGAAGTCGACCTTGATGTAGGTGTACTCGGACTCGTTAGGGAAACCTCGGACAGTGCCGTAGTCCCAGTTCCAACCGTCTGGGCTGACGAGGGTCTCGTAGTTGGTAATCTCAGTGCCGTTGATGACGGTGGCGCCAGCAGACTTGATAAGATCGACAACCTCCAGAAGCTGCTTCTGCATATCCTCATCGGCGTAAACCCAGAAGCTCTCCCAAGGAAGACCAAAGACGGCGCCCTTGAGGGCCTTCTTGTTAGTAAGGAACTGGGCATATCCGCCCCGGGGAGTCTTGCCCTTCTGAGCAGATGTGTAGTTGTCGCGCTTGTCGATTCCGTACATGCCGTCAAGAACGAGGGTGGCGTCCTTGACAGTACGGGCAAAGGCGCCGACAGAATCCTGGTGCTCACTCTCGGGGATGACGCCAGCGCGGGAAGTCAGGCCAACAGTAGGCTTGAAGCCGACGAGGGCGTTGCGGTTGGCAGGGTTGATGACTTAAGAAGTGTTAGTTTAACTCATGCATCGCTCGCTTCTACATGTACTTACCACTGCCATCAGTCTCAGTACCCAGAGAAAAGGCGATGGCGTTGGCAGCAACACCAGCACCACTACCAGAAGAGCTACCACCAGGGTTCACAGTAAAGTTATACGCGCTGCGAACCTGACCACCACGAGCAGAGTAACCCTCAGAGTAGTCATTGCTGCGCATATCAGCCCACTCACTGAGAGCAGCCTTGCCGAAAAGCACAGCGCCAGCCTCGCGGAGCTTCTTGACGACGTGCGCATCGCGGGGCACGACGCTACCCAGAAGGGCCCAGCTACCGGCGGTGGTCTCCATGCTGTCCTTGGTTCCGATGTTGTCCTTGACGGTAAAGGGAATTCCGTGGAGGGGACCGCGGACCTTGCCTCGGGAACGCTCAGCATCGCGCTCGGCGGCGATGGCGAAGACGTCGGGATTGACCTGCATCACGGAGCTGATGCGACGTTAGCATTGCTTCACATAGAGACCGATGTTGCGCGACGTAAAATGCGACGTCATTGGTAATCATGGCAAACCTCAACTTACTTGATGTACTCCTGTGTCTGATAAGTCCTGGTGAGATAGCAAGTCACCAGCTGGACAGAAGTGAGCTTGCCCGATCGCATCGCCTTTTGCATATCATCAATGGTAGCCTCCTCCAGCTTGAAGCCATTGCACTTCCCCATGGGGAACAAATCCGCAGAACCAGCATTCTTCTGTAGAGGCAGCAGATTAGGCGCGTACGAGAAGAGAGGCTCTGTGGACGGCTTGGCTGCGAGAGCCTGCGCCGCAAGAAGGCCAGCGGCCAATTGCAACTTGGGAAGCATGATGAAGTACGATGCGATGCGACAAAAGATGCAGGATGCAGAAAAGAGACGAGGTTCGACGTCAAAGATCTTCCCTGGTAGAGGAACACAACAAGGTTCACAAGGCGCGGGTGGCGGCGGGTTCCAGAGGAATTTGTAGCACCCACTCCCACTCCCACTAAGAGAGCTGAGTGATTTCCCTACCCTTGCCCACCCACGCCAAGGGTTCGCCGTCCAGGGGTTCCATTCCAGGTACTGGGGGCTTCCATAAGAGATTCCCTTGCCTTGCCCGTCGGGGAACTCGAGGATCCATCCTCCGTAGACAGGAACAGGCTTACCGTCAGCTAGTGCCAACTGACGGACGCCCTTCCGCAGCGGATGAGCTTGCCGATGAGGGTCCCCTCTAGCGGGAATGCGTTGATCGGGAATGAGGCCATTACGACTTGATAGTGGGGGGGTTTAGCTTTTAGGCGAGTCTTGCTCAGCCTGGAGCGGGCAAGGATGTGGGCGATTGCAGGGATCAAAGCTGACGAACAGTGATGGAGATGGAAGACTCGGCATGTTTTGCTTGCTTTGGGTTTATTGATGCCGGTTAAATGACCATGTTTTCTGCAAGGTACAGATTGATCTTGCATTATGCCAATTTGTACTGTCTATCAATTGCAGTGCAATCAGCGACCAAACACAAACAGAGGGTTGCACTGTTGTACAGCGTCAAGATGCGCGCTCGTAAACAAGTTGATATCGACTTCCAGTCAAACAAATAGACATTTTCGCTCCAAATTCGCTCATAAATCATCCAAACATTGCTCTCTATTCACAAATCACTGACTTTTCCACGAAGACTCCCCATCACTCTGCTGTGCCCGCTGACTATCCTCCTTTATGCGGAAATCCACACTAACCAAGATGCCATCCGCACTATTCTCGCTCTGATTGTCCCTCTGGTTCTTTGTCCTAAACGTATTTATCCCCTCGGCAGAAGTATCTCTGCTCGTAAGGACGTCGTGCTCGGGACGAAAGTTGAGCGATCGGAGGGCGTGGCTGCGGCTGTTGCTCGTGGGCTTTCCGTATCGTGAGTTTCCGTTGCTGTCTCCGGTTGTTACGTCTCGGCGGAGGATGAACTTGTCGACTAGAGGCTTTAGACCTGGGACGGATAGGGCGATGAGTGTTGCGCCTATCTCGCTGACTTCGATTGCCAACATGGGGTTATCTTTTGCTGTTAGCTAGTGTGTATACAGTGTTGGCGGTGGCACTTACAGGCCCAGGACATGTCGGCATTCCATTGGCCTTCGATAACGAAAACGAGACGTGTGATCGAAATGGCAATGACCCTATAATATCGTCAACATCCAGTCCCAACAGTATCCCCTCAAGGCGACTCACGATGTACCCGGCAAGAGGATGCACGCAAGCTGAATTTTGCGCTTGCGAGGCATCTCAAGAACCCGAAGCATAACAATCGGAATACCGAACAGCAAAAAGTCGCAGACCAGCGAAACCGACGAGTTGACGCTATAAACAAGTCCCCATTGCAAACATGTGTACTTTTCGAATCCCGGCTGAAAGTCGTACGGCCACAATCCAGTGACGGGGATGCAGTGGAAAATGAGGAGGAATAGCTGCGGGAGGTATCCCAAGATCAAAATACCCATGACAATCTTGATTGCCAGAAGGAGTTTGTCGTGAATGCTGCATAGTCTGTAGTAGAATGCGAGACCGGAAATTCGGCAGAAGAGGAGTGTCGTTGTGTAGATGATGTGGGCGGCAAAATCGAGGACTTCGGTCAATTCGATCGTTGGCATATCGAGAACATATTGAATGTATTCAAAGTGTCGTCCGGATCCCAGATTGATAAGCTTGATACACATACCCACGAAGGGGATGAAGCAGATCTATGATCGAGTCAGTTGAGCCATCTTGGCTGGCACGAGAGATCGGCGGTCGTGGGTCAAGCCAGGGTGAAGAAGCCGACCAGAGCGACTCCCTCTAAGCATCATGAAAAAACACTTACCCATGATATTAACGTCAATGTATCATCGAGTCCAAATCGTCGGATCAGAAATGCTCTCGAAATGAGTCGTCCAAGTACAACAAGACTCGTCAACACTGTCACAAAGACAATTCCCGCAATGGCGGGAGCATCCTTGGACTCGTTGAGATAATCAGCAGTAATACCCTTGGGAACCCGCCCGTCGGCAATAGCCCTAGCCACATCCGACATGATGGAGGAAGAACGAGCGTATGGTTGTTATATTATGTTCAGAGTCAACCAACTCCAAGAAAAGACTCCATCAGCAAAGAGACAAATGCCCCAGGAGGCGAGACACAGGACCGCCAAACCCTTATACCAACCGTCACAACACCACCACCTCCTAGAATGCACCGCGTCAGGCCAAAGCTGCACACTATCAATGCAAGCTTGACCTGTCCAGTTTTTTTCTTTTGTGGCTATCTGTACAAAAGAGTCCACACACACCCGACTCTAGAAGCCGTCCTCGATGGGCGCGGGATGCCGCACCGTACCGAATCAGTTCAAGACCAGGGGGTCAGAACCACACACACCTCGCCTGTTCTTCTTTTTTCTTCCCTAAACCAGTCCTAGCGGAAAGAAAGAAAAAAATGTCTTGCCCAGTGACAGTCACGGCACACGGCAAGTGGAGGCGAAGGGAACCTGTCTGGCCGCTCTCCCGGATGCGCGAGACGGCCGGAAATTAAAAACGGCGCAAACTCTAACATCCCGCTGCTTGGTTCCGTTGGGCTGTGCGAGGCCCGGAACGGTAATAGTTTTCAGGGATGGAGGCACAGACTGGACTCTGATCCAAAGCTTGCCAAGCTGATTATCAGGTCATGGCCGCATGGGTTACATCAAGAGCACGTTTCATGCTCGACATTATTTCTTCTTTGACAGCACCATCTTCCGACAAACAAAAGAACCCAACCGCCGCATGCTAGACAGTGATGGCATTACCCACTTGAACCTCTCTAGTGCCACTGTAACCCTGGCGATTGGCGCAAGGTACGAAGGAGGATCATCCCCAGCGGTGCCATTCCGCTGGGAGATCAAAGTGGGTTCACTCTGTTGGTTTGCTTCGTACGGTTGCTTGGTTCCTGTCAGCTTCTGCCATCCATCTGAATGTCACTCGATTTTGCCTATCGCAGTCTCAAGACCATGAAACTTTGAAGCAAGCCACATATGTATGACCGTTGCATCGTTGCTTTTTTGTCGACTCACCCTCTATCTCGAGCGGAATTTCGGTCCTTGTAAACTATGCTGTGCCGCAGGTTCAACACTTGGCCTCACGTCAGTCTCCGTTTCCTTTCTTCTTTTCGTGTCCTCCATTCCTTGATCCACGTGAAATCTCCAAGTCTCGCCCTCGGTCCCCGGATCGCTCGGTCCATCCCCTGTATCCACTCGGTCCCAGAAACATCAAAAACCGCGTCAACTCCCCCCTGGTCATTTCTTCCCCCTAGTCTCTCCACCCAAGGACCCAACCCTCCCGCGTCAATCATGGTCAATGTCTTCCTTCGCCTTACCAAGTGCATTTCACGCTCGAGCCTCTCTTCGGTCCAGAATACCTCGAAAGAAAAGCATCTTTTAGTCACCATGAATCGAGTCTTTGCCTCTTCGAACGGGCAATCCACGGCCGCTAGCCATTTGACTTCTCCTTCGAGACTGGTGATGCACCGCCATGATCGCTAGCGCATCCGGCACGGGGGGATGGCGGAACGCCCGATGGATCTAGCGCAGCCCCAAGAACGTAATGAGTCGCTGTTTAGCGTTGATGGGATTGATAAAATCGGTATTATTCTTGTAGGATCCATTTCAGCTACAAACTCTCCGTATGCAGCTGCTTGTCTAGGAAAAGCTTGTCACATGAGTCTTGGTCCGTGTTCAACACGGGCCTTTGGATGCCTTCTAGAAGCCGCGTTCAAGCGAAGTGAAGCGGCAGCCTCAGCATTCCAGTGGAACGGGAGCAAAAGCCATATAAGTCAGACCAAATCTACTTTCAATATTTGGCCGAAGTGACATTTCGGGTGAGGTAATCGTGACAAACGAGAATGTTTTCCTGCCACGGGTCTCACAATCCTAGTCATTGTTCTTCTGCTAATAGCAAATACCCAAGAGTAGCGACATCTTCTATTTGTCAGAATATTGCTTCTTCTTTGACCACCACTGGATTTTGGGCACCAGAAAGTAGCGAAAAGTCGAGGTGTGAAAGAGATGGCTGCATATTGAGTCCATGTCGAGCCGCGTGACATAACAACCGACTGAAGGTGACAACTTTGATGAGCAAAGACAAAGCATCCGGTCAGAATAGTAGCAGAATCAAATTTCTCATAAACAGATTACGCAAGTACGGGTAGGACGTTATGTCTAACCGAGATCAGTCAATCAAGAAAAGGGTGGACGGATAACTGATTGATAATAAGATTGCCTTGGCGACAAGTGTACCATGAACGCCATTCAGTGTTTTACAAAAGATCGATCAATTATAAACAGATTATGAGATGTCTTTCCTCGGCCGA